>APFE031443720.1:68374-110874 GCA_000404065.3 Pinus taeda
CTAGAAAGAATTAATATACAAGTCAAACATTTAAATAAACATGGGAAAAGTTTTTTAACCATGGACATTTACTCTCACTTTAGGATTTGTTACAATACCATGACTTATCAATAACATCTGCTCAAAACCACAACTCACTTCATATGACACTTGTTCATATTACATTTTTTTAGTTAACCAATTTAATTAAAAGACAAAATAGGGCATAACTACTTTGCACATAAATCTAAACTTTTGATTTGTGTATACTACTGTGAATATTTTTAACTGGACCTAAAATCCCTATTGTCCACCTAATAATACACGTCAAACCATGCATAAACATCAAAATAATCACCTCATAATACACCTCAGATTTCTACAAGTTAAAATTAGCATAATATTAATGGGAAAATGCATGAAAAACAACCAAAGTTGAAGCTTATACCCTCTAGGATAGTTAGTTGGAGAAAAAAAAGTAACATCTCTCATTGTTTTGGGAGACTCCCTGCTCAATCAACAGTTAGTGGAGAGCTCCTCTCCGAGAGAAGAGGACTTTAGAAATTACTATAAAAATAATTAGGGCTCCTCTCCGAGGGAATAACATTGCAAGTAAAGCGAAGCCGAAGCCAAATGCCGTGATCCTCATGGCCGCCTCAAATACTAATAATCAGTTTAAATGCCAGAAGTTATTGCGATCCTTATCATTCTGCTAAAGAGAAGCCGAAGCCAAATACCATGTCCCTCGGGGGACATGGTTGTATGTGTGGGATAACCTCAGTGACGCGTGAAGAATGAAGGTGGTTTCATGCCGCGCTTGGTCAGTCACGCAACAGATAGGAGTGTTCACGCTAAGAACACTATTTGAACGCAAGATAACATTATGAACTTTTTAGTAGAAAGTACATTGAATCTGAAAACTGTATTGGGTATATGTTAGAACAATGACATAAAATGTGCAGAAGGCATGTTAACTTTCTTAAGCTGTACACAGTTGTGCAATCTCAAAATGCGTAAAGGCCCCAGTGTCTGGTAAATTCTTACGTAGTTGTAAATTTTGAATAATGTTTCATCCTACCTTCTATTATAAAGGTTTTCACACAAATTCTATAACATATCGCCAAAGGTTATAGATTATTACAAACGTTCGGACTAGTCAGTTTTTATGAGAAAGTATGGTTGTAAAAAGCGGGAAATTAGGAAATGACAATGTATGATTGTGTATTTTGGGAGACATTATTTGCATAAAGTTATAATTTTTTAAAGTTTTACGTTGTTTCTATTTTTTTTTATGGGAAAATGTGACATATTCATATTGTGTTTTGTATTTTGTATTCGAAATTGAAAATTAGGAAATGTAATGTATTTTGTGTATTTTTGAAAGAAAATTCATATTAAGCAGTATTTTCTTGTTATTTTTCATCATTTCCCTGTTCAAAAGTTGGGTGTTCTCAACACTTTAGCTACTCGTGTGTTGAGAATCTCTGATGAAAAGAACTTTGATAAAGAGAAAGCCCATCTCCTTAACGTTTTTGTTAATAATGGGTATAGTAGGCACCAAGGTCTGAATGCTTTTCTTAAAGCGAGCAGAGGTCCCAAGGTTAAGAAAGACCCTAAAGATCGAATCTCTGGAGTTCATCTCCCTTTCATCCAAGGGACCGCTGACAAGATTAAGAGAATCTTTAGGAAGCATAATGTTCCCTCAACCTTTAGACCCCTTAACACCATTCATAACTCCCTAAGATCTGTTAAAGATCCTGTTGACCCCAAGGACATGAAGGGTGTTTATGATATTCCTTGATCATGTGGGACCCCTTATGTTGGAGAAACTGGGCACTCTATCAATCAGAGGATTCATGAGCACGCAGCCGACATCAAACATGGGAGGACCTATTCCTCTATCCTGACTTAACATGCAGATAAGACTAAGCACCATATATGAATTGAGGAGGCCCAAGTTATTGCTAAGATTGCTCCTTTCCATCATCGGAAGTTTAGGGAGGCCATTGAAATTGAAAGAAGGTCAAGGAATCTCAACAGGAATGGCAACTAGAAGATTAACAGCTGTTGGATCCTTGCCCTTTCCTCCTAACCCCTCCTCTTCCTTTCCCCCTACCCCTTGTTTCGCCCCTTGTTTTGATTTTTACTCCCCTGTCTTCTGGATTGTTTGTTTCCCCTTTATTCCCTTTTCTTATATATATATATTACCTATTTCGTGGGTTATTGATAAACCTTTAGGTTTTATTCTCAATTATTATGTGATTCCTTCCGTTAAAGAAAATGAACATTTCCAATAATCAAATTAACTAATTAATTATAAACAAATTAGAAAAGTTTCTAATTTAGTTAGAATATAGCTAATATAAAATAAAAATAAATGAATTAATAATAACTAACTAATTATTTTACTTTTTTTCTATAATAAATAAAGCTTTATATTAATCTTTTAAGTTTTTTAAGATAATAAAGAGGATAGTAAAAAAAAAATAAGATTCAAATTCCTAATTTAAATATTAGTTAAAGATTAGATTTATTTAGTTACAAATACATATAATAATAAATAAATTTAACAAATTAACTAATTGATATTATTCCTATCCCTTGGCCCTGTTAAATATAGTTGTGGCCGAGTTCCTTGGTCAAATGTAGCCGTTTCTTTTCTTTTTAGCCATTGAATGATAGATCTCTCTATTTAATTTGTTGCCACTGGTTCTTCATCTTGTCCCGACAATGAACCACACTCGTCCACCAATAAATTTTGATGTGATCCCAAAAACCTTATATAAATAAAATGATTTTCAATACAAAATTTCCAATATTATATATGATATTACATTTAGAAATATAATAATATTAATAAATTTAAATTAAGAATATTTTTATATTTAATTATTTTAAAAAATAATTTTTCCTCTGTTAAAATCATTTTAATTTATAAAAATATGTAGAGTTAAAATATTTATTTATTAAGTATTATGATATGGACTAATTTGTTATGTATTTCAATAAAAAATTTAAATATTTAATAATGTATATGTTAGATTTCATTACATATTAGTGAACTTTTTATATGTGTTTAATTTTATTTATGATTAAAATTATTTACGTTAATAATATAACTATATGTCAATGAATATGAGTTATATAAATATTAAATAGGAAAAAATTGAACATGTATTTCTTATATAATTTTTTATTGAATAGAGATTTGCTTTGGTTTAATGGTTTTTATTAAATTATTGATAAATATTTAAATAATTTTACATTTAATAACTTTATTTTAAATTAGGTAGATATTAATGTTTTTATAAAGTAAAAAAAATGATGATGATGATTATTCTTGATGTGAAACCAATAAGGTGGACTTTAAGAAAGAAATAAATTAATTGTGATTTTATTTCTATGATTGAAAAGGTTGGGGGACAAGGTTCCTAAATCACTCTAATTTTGTTGTCTAGATAAATAAATAATTACAATAATACATTTTCTGTGATTTAAAATATTATATCTATATTTTTTTTTTGCAATTAATATAGTTTGAGTTAATAATTATAATGGCGATTTTAGTTAGCAAGTTCAAGAAATGGAAACAAGAAATTTTAGTGTTGATATTTGGAGGATCTGTGGCTAGTTTGCATTCACCGTCACTATTGTATCTTTTGGATCCTACAAAGGAGAAACTTACTAAGGACCAATATTTTGGATCCTACTAAGGAGAAACTTACTAGGGATTTGGTCATTTGAATAAATGTTGTTTTTAGACATATAAGTTATTATTATTATACCTCCGTTAGGCATGGTATTACTTGTATCTTTTGGATCCTACTAAGGAGAAACTTACTAGGAACCAATATTTTGGATCCTACTAAAGGGAAATTTACTAGGGATTTGGTTAGTTGAATTAATGTTTTTTTAGACATATAAGTTATTATTATTATACCTCTGGTAGGCATGGTATTACATATTCAATTTTGTTTTGACTGTTTATTAGTTTTCCTTTGACCAAAAAATTCGACTGCTGATGCATATTTTAACATTGGGAATTAATTTTTTGTATTTATTATTATTATTTACATTTATTTATTTGTAATATGATTGGTTGATGTGTTATTATGTGGATGTTTAGTAACTTCCATTTTTATTAGTTACCTTAATTTTTTTTGTTTTATTTCCTTTATTTAACTTTTTGATTTTGATTTTTCTTTTCATTTCATTGACTTCAAAGTGTTTTTCTCTATATTTTCAATTTAAGATAATTACTTATCACATTAAAAAATTATATATTATATATAGAGAGAGAGAGAGAAGAGAGAGAGAAGAGAGAGAAGAGAAGTATTAGATATTTGTTGGTGATGCATATTAGTTTAGTTGAATACAATATTATTAGTTATTTTATTTTGGAAAAAATTTTTAAAAAAAACCTTTTTTTGGCCTTAAATTTTTTATTTTCTTTGTAAACGTTGCAAAGATTTTATTAATAATAACAAAATTTTACATAGATAAATCTTGATGTCTTTATTATTTTTTTTAGTTTAATTAAGTTATATTTAAGCTAAGCCCTTAAAATTTAGTAACCAAACCATATTTATAAAACAATTACATTTTTTTATTTTAGATTACAATTAATCGATTTCTTATTACTTTTAAATCTTTCAAATTAAATTAATATTATATGTACATCATTGATAATGTTTAACAAAAAAAAAAATCATATTACAATATTTAAAAAAACAAAAGGCAATTTAATATTTTTAAAGAAAATAAATAAATACAAATATTAATATTGTGTAACATGGTTGTTTGGAGAAATGAAAATAAATAAAAAATAAAAATATTAGATACTTTTTATTTTTAAATATACCCGAAAAACAAAATTTGCACATTAATATACAATATGATATGTTGCCTACATGTTGGAAAAAGATAAAGTCTTAAATACATTTTATATTTTACATAAATGTACAATATTTCAATGGCCAATTTGCTTAGATATAAATTTATATCTTACATAAATTTAAAAATTCAATTGAAAATTTATGATTTTTCCATGAGTAGCTTACATTGATTTACAAAATAATAGACCATCTACATGATGGAAGTAAAAAAAAATAAAAGTAGTAGATACATTTTTTCTTACATATATGAAAATTTTCATATATTTAAACAAAAAAAAAATGTAAGCATAATGCATAACTTTAATCATAAATTAGGTCGCATTTTTTCTTTAATGAACTTAAGAAAATATTTAGCCTAAATTTCTTCCAAAACTTTAGATTTAATCAAATGGATGAAATTCCACTTGGAAAAGAAATCATTAAATGCATTGGTTCAAAATTAAAGTGAAGATTGTAATGATTTGTAGAATTTTTTTTGTATCCGAGCCTTTTAAGGACAATGCATGTGCGAGTTGGATCTATCACAAAGACACCAACACTCAAAATCCATTGAAAATGTGTAAATGATTCTATTGGTTAAGTTCATGTATAAGTTATTTGTTGGTGATTCCAAAGGCATACCACTAAAAATAATGCACCCACAAAATGAAGTATATGATGAATTAATATTGTATAAATGATCCTTAAATAATGGCATGATAATAATTGCAATTCAAATAAATGTAAATCAATTTATGAAACAACATATACAATTAATGTGATGAATCAAGTAATAATGGAAGAAATCCTCGTCTAACCAACTTTACCAACTTTAGGGCTTGATGCCTAACAATTTAGGAGTATAATTGGCTTCAATTCTTCCTCTCCATCATTGAGTAGAGATGATGCATGACATTACTTGCATGTAAATAAAAAATACAACATGGGTTTTAATTCAAAAAATAGATTTCTTTTTGAGCTTTTAAAGCTCAAATATCAAATATAATTGCATGCTTCCAAATATTAATATACACATTGTTTCTGAATATTAATATAGCTATGGTTTCTATTATTATTTCCAAATTTCAAATTTGTTTTTCACTCAATATTTATGTTAGTTTTATTGTGAATATTATGTTTTGATAAACAAGGAACACCACATACTTAAACTATTGCAAAGCTTTTCATTATATTGAAGTACAGAAATATATATATTAAGAATTGTTTATTGTATCTCAAGAATTTTTGTAGACAAAATAACTAAGATAAGGAGCTATATGACAAAATTGTTTCTTCAAACTAGGAGTACAAAATAGAATAGTGGGCACCCCTAATGTTTGGATATCAATTTAATTGAGTAAGTGGCTAATTTCTTACTTATTGAAGATGATGAACCAAATGTAGATTTCAGGAGAGCCATTTCAACCAATGTTTCAATCCTTTTGCAAAGGACTATTGTATATAAATGACATATTCATCCAACAACCTTTTCACAAAGATGCTAATGTAAGCTTTCTTAAAAGGCATGTTCGACTTAGTACTCAGTTATCCCGATCACAAAGTTTTTCACATGTACTTTCACAATATTCATTGATACACCAATTCTATATGTAATCCGATTTTTACTCATCTTCACAACAACTTATTGATAAAAGTTGTTTCTTCAAAGTGCTAGTGATATCTTTAGTTGATAGATACCTCATAATTTTTGTGTTAAGAATTTATTTAAAACCATTTTAAAAAACCCCAAATAAATTGAACTCCTCTATTATGTACCTTGTGCCTACAATGAATGTCACTGTTTTGAGACATTTATGTTAGTGTAACTTTTTTCTTAAATTTAACCTCCTACTCCATTACTTAGAAGATACATAGAAACTAAAATTTCAATTTTATTTCATTTCCCATATATTTTCATTGATTATTGTCTTTCACATTCGCCCACTTCCCTTATCGACGTTCCTTTGCACCTCTTGGTTGAATTGCTCATTATATGTTCTAACACATTACGCTGACGAATATGAATAATTGTTATTTAAATTGATTTTAACATATGCATATTACTTTTTTTTTTTTTGAAATAATTGTTTATATTTTATTAATATAAACAAATTTACAATAAAAAATTGAATTGAATCTATTTATTTTTATTACTTTTTACTATTTATCAATTTTCTATTGAACTATTATTATTATTATTATTATTATCATCATCATCATCTAATGTTTCATGTAATATAGCACTACAACATCTCCTCTGTATTGCATTGCACGATGCATAATCAAATTTACACCTGCAATGATTGACTTTTAATAAAACTAAATGGCAATTATATGATAATAACAATTATGTTAGGAAAACGATAGTTTGACGGTACCCTAGGTTAATGGGTGAAGGAGATAATGAATTGAGTCTCTTTGTATGTTAATGGGCGTAGGAAACCCTAATGGCGATTCATAAATCCTAATGGTCAATCCATAACCCTAATGGAAGCCAGGTATTTCCCGTTCAGGATTCAGACTCATGACCAGATCCTGGCAAGCTAATGAAAATCCTAGCAGCACAAATGTGCAATCTAATATGAGTTTTTCCCCAGCCTCTTATAATTAGTTTGTCCTACCCATAATTGAGCCTATCTAAGTTGCCTGAAGCATCTAGAGAATTGGAAGCCACTAGTTGGCTACACGCCGATAGTAAATATCTTGGTAAAAAATTAGCTGCGTTTTCATTTTATATCAGAGGTTGACTTGGAGCTAATTGTCAACAGAACTTGGGTCATAGGGAATGGCTCACCATGGCTTCAGCGGTGGCACCCTTTGGAACCGAAACCTCTTAAGCACTTGTGGGTTATGCTCCCAGGGTTCCCTCTCGAACTTTGGTCAAAAGACATTCTTATGAAGGTAGCTAACACTTTAGGTAGGGTTATTTTCTTGGATGAAGCCTCATTACTTCTTGCAGACAAGAGAACAACGCAGATCCTAGTGGAAATAGATACCTTGGAGGAATTAGCAGAAACGTTAAAAATTTCAGGGGGGTTAAATTTATCTTACAACCCCTAGACTACTGGAAAGTTCCCTTCAGGTGTTTAAACTATAGGGGATCAACCATTTAATAAACCCCTGTGCAACCCATTTGTGTCAGAGAATTAATATCAAAAACCTTGGCTAGGCTAGGCCTCTAGCAAAACAAGGGTTTCAAAAACACAAATTACTACAAATCCCCCTTATGGAAATTAATTAGAATCATCTCAATAAGGAAACTTTACATTTCCCTAGCCAAAAACCCTCAAAATTAGAGAACAGGACCGGAGTAGGGTTTCTTCCATAATCTATAGAACAAGGATTGTTAGTAGAGAACTAGCCTTCTGATGGAACTATGGTCAAAGGGGATGTTTCAACATCAATAAAAAAAAAAAAAATTGGTCAAGAATCCAAAGCTATTATGGATCATGCCACTACCTTATTATCCAACCCTTTAGTCAACAACAAGGAAGTGTCATGTAAGTCTCTTTTTATCCAAATATGCTTATAGAATAAATATCCATTGAAGATGCTTTACTAATTGAAAAAATTTAAATGAATGCACTTAATTTTTACTCCGACTTTCCTCCCTTACCTAATTCTCATAATGAAAATTATGCTTTGAATGTCGACTCATTGCACAACCTTGGTCCACACAGAACCAAATCTAATACCCTCGAATCCTGCCATAACCCAATCCTAAAACATAAAGGACAACCTATGATGACGCTCTATAAATCCTCCCTACCCTCTTCGGGTCAGGTGCCCCTCACTCTTTTGCTAACACACAAGCCTCTTATTTATCTACTCCCAACCTCATATAAGGATGCTTTAAAAATTTCACCGATCCCTATGTTCTCAGAGAACTACCTTGTAGAACACATATCAACTGAACCCTCCTCTCTTCAAAACATCACCATAAGAAAGAAGAGACAAAATAAAAAATTCCTCACCAGAGAAGGAAATTCCCCTGAACTCATCTGGGTGGATTAAGTATTTTTTCGCCTACTGAACCAACCACTACTTCAAGGACCCTTAGAGCACAGATGTCCACAACATATCACACACAATGATTATCTTCTATCTGAACATTCGTGGGGTAGGGGGACCCTCTAAATATGCCTCCCTCAAGAGACTATTTGACCTACATTGACCCTCTATTATCTTGCTGCAAGAGATGATGGTGTCCAGTGAAAACTCTAGGGAGACCTTCAAAACATTATGTCCAAACTGTCACTCATGTGCTATAGATTCAAATGGTATGTATGGAGGGCTCCTATCCCTATGGGATCCTAGGAAATCCTCCTTTAAAGCATTCTCATCCATTGTTGGCATCATTTTTAAAGGCTTCTAGTGAATTGTTATGGGCCATACAATGAAAAAGAATTGTTTTGGGACCAGGTCTAAGCAAGTGGTCTCCGGATCATTCTCTTATCATGGTAAGAGACCTAAACTATGCTATTGTAGATGGGGAATCACGGGTTTCAAAAACTTTCCTAGATCCATTGATCCATTACTTCTTATCAGTGCTACAAGATCATTCCCTTCACGACTTAACTCCCTTCCCTTTAGCCCCTACTTAGAGAAACCATAAAACTTTAGTGGACAATATCACAAAGAGGCTTGACATATTTTTTATGACAGATCAGTTGGACGATCATTTGGGGAGACTAAGATCTTGGATAACCCAAGATAAATTATCAGATCATCTCCTTATTTTCCTTAAGCTGGATTTTGATTCTCATAAAGAAAAATATCCCTTCAATTTCAACCATTCATGGTTGGATGATGAATATTTTAGAAAGTTGTTGAGCAACACTTGACATAATGTCATGATTGACAATAGCACCTTTGTTATGATTCCCTTGACTAGGAAAATTTTAGAGCTTAGGAAGGTAGTAATAAATTGGGAAAAGAATAGGAATTTGGAGTTGCAAGAAGAGATATTGGCTATTGAAGCAGAGTATGAGCACTCCTCTCTAATCTTCCCCATCTCAAACTTTCTGGTAGAGCTAGCACAGAGGTTGAGCTTACTAGAAACAAGAAAAAATAAGATCCTAAAACTAGAGTGAGAAACTTGGCTATTGAAAAGTGGGGCGACTTGGATTAAGAAGGGAGATGCCAATACAACTTTTTTTCATAAAAGCGCAAAATTTCATAGAAGAAATATCAAATCCTTTTGGGAGCTTGAAGTTGAAGACATGAAGAAGGTCTAAAACTCAAAAGAGCTAAATATGGTAGCTTCATCCTATTTCTCCAATCCCTTTAGAGATCCAAGATCCTCTAATATTAATATCCAACTACAACTCATCCAACATTATCCTCGTTTTATTAGTCAAGAGGAATCTGCTTATATTGGTTTCCCTATCTCCTTAGAGGAAATTCAAAAGGTCCCAAAACAATTCTCAAAAGACAAAAGTCTATGACTGGATGATTGGATGGTCAAACTTTTCTTCTTCTTTTTTGAGCTTATGGGGCTTGATATCCAACTAATGGTGGAAGAGTATAGAAATTTTGGAATAGTTTTTGCGGCAATCAGTGCCACATGTATAGCTCTAGTCCCTAATTCTAAACCCAAATACTTTCTTGACTACAAGCCCATATCTCTATGCAATCTAGTTGATAAACCTATCACAAAGGTGATCTCAAACAAGATCAAGCTATATATTGCAGAGAAAATGCCACCAACCCATTTTGGGTTCTTAATTGATAGATAGATCCATGATGCCATTGGTATTGCATAGGAGGCCCTACATTCTATTAAAACCAAAAAATAGAAATCTCTTGTTCTCAAAATGGACTTGAACAAAGATTTCGACAAAATTAACTGGACATATCTTAGACTTGTCCTCCTCCAGATAAGACTGGGTTTGGAAGTCACTAACTCGATAATGGGTTGCGTGATTTTGAAACATTTCTCCATATTAATCAATGATTCTCCCTCCATTGAAATCTCTAGCACTAGAGGCCTAAGGAAAGGATGCCCATTGTCACTTATCATATTTCTACATGTAATGGAAGGATTGAGCTGCCTTCTTCTTGGTAATTTGGAAGCTTAGTGAAAAATTCCAATCATGGAACTAGACTCCTATTTTTGAGAGGACAAATTTTGACCTTTGAAGCACTTGATTCAAACATGGGAAAATGCGTTTTTGAAGTGAAGCCCACAGTTGCACAAATTGTCAAGGTTGGCCTAAGGACAAATTACCCCTCCAAAGTTGCATATAAATAAAAGTGACCTCAAGCTCATTTGGATATCACATCAACACATTCTTATTCTCTCTCTTGATTTGTATAGGTCTGTGGCAACTGAATTCTCTTCACACGTGTGAGGTCTTCTTGGGCATCTTTGACTTTGTTTTGAATTTCTATAGCTAGATAGTTTGACCAAGTTTGAGTTCATGTTTTGACTTGCTTTGATTGGGAAAATTTCGATTTTCAAAGACTGAATTGGATGACACTAAGACCGAGAAAAATTTGGGGAGTGTTACGAAGTGTTGACCACAGACTTGACTGCAGGAAATTGCAGACTTTGACTGCAAACTTTATCTCTCATTTGATTGAGTTTGACTAGAATTTTGATGATTATTTTGGGATAACTTTGACCAGCACATTAGGCTGCATTTATTGCTGATTTAATTGAGTTTTTGGATGAGTTGACCATTGAATTTGTTGACTGTTAGGGTAGACTTTGACCACTGTTGACTTGGACAAAATTGTAGATTTGTGACAGTTGACTAGAATTGACTATTTATTTATTAACATCGGATTTTGGGTTAGTTTATTTGTTGGACAAGTCAAGGCTTTGACTTTGACTCTTGTTGATAGGTATTTGCTCATTGTACTCTTTGTTGAACATTTTATGACAATTTAATAGAAGAAGAATTTCAAAGGGTTTCCCCCTTGTGGGGTTTTTCCCTCGTCTTTGACAAAACCGATGTCTGTTGTTTATTTGTTGATTGTCTCCTATTTTTCATTGCATTTACTATTCTATCTTCAATTACCGTTGATGAATGAAAGAATTAATTACTATTGAAAAGATTGCTAATTGAAGAATTGAAATGGGCTAAAGTAATTGATACAACGTGTGTAAAAATTAACATGGTATCAGAGCTAAGATGAAGGACAAAGCCCAAAGGAGACAAGAGTTGAAGCAATTATTTGTGAAAAGTTGAAGGAGCTCATCTAGTCAAGCCAAGATGTCAACTTCTTACTTCAAGGAAAATAAGATGCTAGGTGACTCATCTAACTTTGATGCATGGAAGATTAGGTTGGAAATCATATCGTAGGACAATGGTGTTTTGGAGTACATACAAGGAAAAGTTCCCGAGCCCTTGGAAAGTGCTCCTGCTACTGCCAAGAATAGGTACAACAAGGGTGAGTTAAAAGCAAAGAAATTATAACTGATGGTTTACAAGATCATTTGCTTTCCCATGTTGGAAATTTGAAGAAGTCTAAGGAGATGTATGATAAGCTAGATGGCATGTATGAAGTCAACAATTGAATGAAATCATCACCTTGAAAGATCAACTAAAAGACATGAAGATGAATAAAGGAGAGACTATGCAATCTTACATTACGAGGATATCTCGTCTTATAGATCAATTGTAGAGAGTTGAGGAAACTGTGCCTGACAAGGACCTGGTGGTGGTAACCATTAGAGGTCTCCCTCTTACTTGGGAAAGATTCATTACCACCATAAGAAACAACAACGTTTTTCTATCATTTGATGAACTTGTTGTAAAAGATTCACTCAAGAAGAATCCAAGATGATTTCAAGAGCGAAAATTCATAAGCATGAAGAAGAAGAGCCCACTGCATTTGTTACTCAATAGAGAAATTTTGAGGTCTAAAATGGGCCTCCTAAGGAATATTATAAAATAATAAAATAAGATTAGATTACATCATCAAATTGTAGAGGGAAAAGAGAAAATACTACTTTTTCAACTTGTATTTTCAACTTATCTCCTTATGATTTTACTCAAATTTTGAGCAGGAGCACTCGTTGGATGCATAATGTAATTCCTCATCCAAGGAGTACGCATTTTGCATACTTTCGATGGACCTTGTTACACGAAAAATGATAAATACATGAAAAGACATGCATGTATGTATTTCTCATTTTTCGTGTAGCATTAGAGAAATTTTAAGGTCTAAAATATGACTCCTAAGGAATATTATAAAATAATAGTGGAAATAATAAAATAACATTAGATTACATCATCAAATTTTAGAGGGAAAAAAGATAAAACTATTTTTTCAACTGGGATTTCCAACTTATCTCCCTATGGTTTTACTCAAATTTCGAGTGAGAGCACTCATTAGATGCAAAATTTAATTCGTTGTCAAAGGAGTACCTATGTTGCATACTTTTGATTGACCCGTTACACAAAAAATGATAAATACATGAAAAAACGTGATTGTAGTAATGTTTTCACATCCTTCTAAATTTTCGTGTAGTAGGGTCCATCCAAAGTATGAAACATGGGTACTAATTGGATGGAGAATTAGATTCTGCATCGAATGAGTGTTCCCGCTCAAAATTTGAGTAAAATCGTACGGAAATAAGTTGAAAATATGAGTTGAAAAAGTAGTTTTTTTATTTTTTTTACTCCAAAAATGGTGAATCATCCCCCATGGTTGACATCATCATCTTGAATCCTATTGGTTCTTATAAAGTTGATTTTGGTTGTGCATTTTTGTTTTGAGGCCCATTTTAGACCTCAAAATTTCTCTAATGCAAGATCCATAAAAAATATGCAACATGGATACTCTTTGGATGAGAAATTAAATTTTGCATTCAACGAATGCTCCCACTCAAAATTTGAGTAAAATCATAGGGAGAAAAGTTAAAAATATGAGTTGAATATATATATATATATATATATATATATATTATATATATATATATATATATGTCTATTTTAGCTTTTTTTATTCAAAAAATGGTGAATTATCCCCCATGCTTGACATCATCATCTTGAATCCTATTGGTTCTTATAAAGTTGATTTTGGTTGTACTTTTTTGTTTTGAGGCCCATTTTAGACCTCCAAATTTCTCTAATGCAAGATAAGAAGAAGGAAAAAGGAAGGACATCTAGTACGAATATGCCCTCTCTCGAGTTAAAGGGATCTAATAGAAGATCAAATGATATTGAATGTTACAATTGTCACAAGTGTGGTCACTATGCCTAAGACTGTCTAAGAAAGAGAGATAAACCAAGATTCAATCAAAGCTACAACATCAAAATGTACGATGAAGAAGAAATGATGGAATAATATGTGATGATAGAAGAAGGCGAGATGATAGAAGAGGGAGAGGCAATCGAAGGAGAAGAGATTATCTGGATGATTGTGAAGGAAGTCCTCGCGCTCAAAAGAAGTCAAGAAACTCCAGGTACGAAGGTAACATAGCTACTAGTTAATATGAATACATTCGTACCTTTCTAGTTCTTCTCCTTCAGATTCATATAATAGTTGGCTAGTAGATAGTGGGGCTTCTAGATACCTCACTGGGTATAAGTAAGTCCTCTCAAATCTGGTTGAGAGGGAGACAAGTTTGAAGATTATTCTTGGGGACAACACTACATATCCAGTGAAGGGATTTGGTACTGTCAATTGGACTATGGAAAATATGTTATTCTTCATGAAGTGATGTATGTTACATAACTAAAGAAGAATATTAGATATATTTTTTCCTTTGAAGACAAAATAATGAGAGTATCCTTCATCAATGGAAAGGTCCTCTCTTGGCCGAAGGGATCTTGAATGAAATATGCCTTTATCTTGGGATCTAGAATGGGAGGACTATATAGAGCCTTTGGAAGACCTCCTCTAGCAATGGTTCATGACACTTATCATCAAATTGAGCCATGGCACCAAAATAAAGAAAATTCAAGGGGGCCACCCCCCTCTAACAGGATCAATAGCGATGATATTTACGAATAGAAGGAAGTAGCTGCGATAGAACATGTTTGG
This sequence comes from Pinus taeda, assembly GCA_000404065.3. Classification (NCBI taxonomy): domain Eukaryota; kingdom Viridiplantae; phylum Streptophyta; class Pinopsida; order Pinales; family Pinaceae; genus Pinus; species Pinus taeda. The sequence continues at coordinate 83,227 of APFE031443720.1, forward strand.
AAGGATACTATGGCCAAAGAATTAATTATGAAGGATGATGTATGGGATGGTGCAACTTTAAAATGTCTATAAAAGATGAAGTACGAAGCAGATGGAAGCATTGAAAGGTTCAAGGAAGAAGTATGTGTTGTGTAGCCTCAAAGGTTTGAGGTATTGGAAAAAAAGACTCACATTTGCAGACTGAATAAAGCACTATGTGGTGTGAAGCAAGCTCTGCGAGCCTAGTATGCCCATATTGAAAAGTACCTGATGAAGCTTGGATTCATAATAAGCATTGCTAATATGAACCTCCACTTCAAACTGGTCCAAGCTTTTCCTTTGATTTTGGTATTATATATTGATAATCTATTCCTAACAGGTAGTGAGCCTTCGATGATTGAACATAATAAGGGGTTGGATTCTAAGTTTGAGTTGAAATATTTTGGTATGAGATACACTTCTAGAGACATAAAGAAACATAGATTGATGGATGTGACCCTCTTGAGTAAGGGTCCGGGATGATTGAGGACACTGAGCTATGCTTTTCCCCCCTGTTTGAGCTTTTGCAGTGAGGAATTGAGCCTTAGCGATCTTGGGTTTGAGGGACCTCTAGATTTTCCAGAGTATACCCCAGTTGGCATCTGCCTTTCCCACCCATATGGCCAATGGGTGCTGGTTGCTTGAGTTAGATCCTTACCACTTATGGTAAGTGGCATCCCACTCAAGCTAGAGATGCAAGTGTTCGACCACCAATTTTTGAGGGTCAAGTAGGGAAGATAAACAAATAATAGGATAGGCGAGATCCTTACCATTTGTGGTAACTAGTATCCCTCCTATTATCACTAGGTAGTAGGATAAGCACGATACTTATCTTATAAGGTAAGTGACATAGCTCCTATTATCTATAGGTTTCATGGGTCGTAGCATTGGCTCCTTGCTGGCAGAGGTTTCCTGGGTTATAGCATTGGATCCTCACTCACAAATATTCCCAGGTCATAACATTGGCTCCCCACTGGCAGATATTCCTAGGTCGTAGCATTGGCTCCCTGCTGGTATAGATTCTTTGGTAGGAACATTGGCTTCTCGCTGGCAGTTATTCTGGGTGGTAGAAGTGGCTTCCTGATGGATATAGAGTGTGGTCGCTGAAGATCCCCTATTCTTCTTCTTCTTTAGCTTCGAGAACGATTCAACAGATAGAGTCGAGTAGAGATGGGACATGATACTTGCGATGATTACATGATGTAGTTGGAATTTATCCCTGGCTAAGAGGGAGTGTTAATTTGGTAGCTATGTGACAAATTCCAATCATGGAACTAGACTCCTCTTTTCGAGAGGACCAATTTTGACCTTTGAAGCACTTGATTCAGACATGGGAAAGTGTATTTTTGAAGTGAAGCCCACAATTGCACAAATTGTCAAGATCAACCTAAGGACAAATTGCCCCTCCAAAGTTGCATATAAATACAAGTGACCTCAAGCTCATTTGGATATCACATCAACAAATCCTTCTTCTCTCTGTTTGTAGAAGTTTGTGGCAACCAAATTCTCTTCACATATGTGAGGTCTTCTTGGGCATCTTTGACATTCTGCAGTTGGACAATATGACCATGATTTAACCAATTTTGATTTCATGTTTTGAATTGCTTTGAGTGGGAAAATTTTGATTTTCAAATACTGAGTTGACTGACACTAAGAACGAGAAAATTTATGTAGTTTGACCAAGTGTTAACTGGAAGAAATTGCAGACTTTGACCACAGAATTTAATTCTCATTTGACCAAGTTTGACCAGAATTTTATTGACTGTTTTGGGCGAACTTTGACCAACACATCAAACCACATTTATTGCTAATTTGACCGAGCTATTTGGAAGATTTGACCATTGACTTTGTTAACTGGTTAGTGCAGAATTTGACTGTTGTTGACTTGGACAAAATTGTAGATATGTGATAGTTGACCAGACTTGACTATTTCTTTATTGGCATTTGATTTTGTGTTAGTTGAATTGTTGGAAAAGTCAAGGCTTTGACTTTGACTCTTGTTGATGGATATTTCTCATTGTACTCTTTATTGAACATTTTATGACAATCTAATAGAAAAAGAATTTCAAAGGGTTTTCCCCCTTATGGGGTTTTTCCCTGGTCTTTGACCAAACCAATGTCTCTTGTTGATTTGTTGATTGTCTCCTATTTGTCATTGAATTTACTATTCTATCTTCAGTTACTATTGATTAATGAAAGAATTAATTACCGTTGAAAATATCTCTAATTGAAGAATTGAATCGGGCTAAAGTAATATAAAGCAGTGTAAAAGTTAACACTCCTGAAAGAAAAATAGGATGGAAAATTAAAAGGCATAAAAATCTCACATAACCAGTATATCACACAGATTTTGTTCGCAGACGATGTCCTTCTACTAGGAATAGTCACTGTAGCAGAATATCAGGCTTTTCATAAAGCAATTAATATTTTTTGCATTGCAACATGAATGGATATAAGCTTAAACAAATCCTCCTTCCACCATTACTCAGTCAATACATACATTCTATCAACTATTCAGATCTTTCTGCCCCTGCAAAATATTCCCCTTGAAAGCGGTATAAAATATCTTGGTTAATTTATAAAACAAAATGATTATCATAAAGGGGACTAGAAATGGCTCATCAGAAAGATAGAACAAAAAATTAAGATGTGGTGCTACAATTGGTTGTCACTAGGGGGAAAAATGGTTCTTGCTAAAGCAATGATGAAAAATATCCCTCTCTATTTTCTATCTCTAGCCAAGATTCCCTCTGCCACTATCAACACCATCAGGAAATTGATGTTCAAATTTTTGTGGATAGGTAAAATTAGTAAGGAAGGAATACATCCTGTCAATTAGCTAACACTATCTATCCCCAAACATCTTGGAGGATGTGGATTTAAAAACCTAGCCTAGTTTGCAAAAGCCTTATCTCTAAAAAACCTATGGAGAGCCTTGTTTGATGGGGGACTGTGGAGTCAGATTATAAAAGGAAAATATTTAAAAATTAAGTCTATAGTGGACTGGATCAGAGGACATGCTAAAATTCTGGTCATTGTGGCTCTATTGTATGGAAAGCACTCACTGCATCTGTAGAGTCCGAATTTGTCCTACTATGACATATTTTTTGCTTAATGATCCTCTCTTTTTCCTATATATTTACCACCTAATTAAATCCATATGTACCAGGTTTTGATGAAGGTATGCAAGAATATGTGTTCTTGTTCATATTTAACTTTCTACCCTATTGTTTTGTTAAAGTTGCAATTGGCTACCGAATCAGTTTGTTTCAGCAGCTAATCCGGGTTTCTGCAGCTGTCTCCATTGTTTGTAAGGTTCCAGAGTTCCAGGTTAGCATCAAATGTTGTTGATGGATAAAGGATGGCTCCCTCGTGGATCCCCTCCTATGCCCTCGAAATTGTTTTCTAAAAGAAGCATAGGAGATCGCGGCCAAATTCCAAGTCAACCACCCAATTAACGCATAATAGAACCCGAGATCAGTTCAAACCTTATCGTTTTTCTTTTGGAATAAAAAAATGACGGTTTAGCAATAGATGTTTAGATAGGATAGAGATATTAGGCTTGAATTATTCATACAGTTATGCCAAGAGACCTGCTATAAAACTAATGGCCGCACTGTGATTTGGGTGCGCGCTGAATGATATAATTGTGAACAGTTTGATAATTCCATGTGAATAGAGTTGGTTTTTGTTTGCAAGTGTTGTATTAATTGGAAGCTTTGAACTGCTATATGGAGGGCCCCTACAAACAATGGCAAGTTTTAATCAATTGAAATATGATTTCCTTTAATTCTTCAACTGCTATGTTTTGTGTGACAATGCAACATAATGATTTCACTAGCGAGTTGTTATTCGCATAAGAACTTTAATTTGCTTTATACCTAGTTTAGTTTGTCATTTAATTTGCTTTATACCTGGTACAACATGGTCCTTTTATTTTCTTATTATCTAGCATAAGTGAAGTGTGTTCAATTCATAATATAGATGTTTCTTGGGTTATATTGTTTGAGCGAAAATTGAATAAGTAAAAGAGTGAGAAGTTCTCTCCTAAACAATTGAGTTCAGACAATATTTCTTCATCGCAGATAGAATAAGTTTCTTTTTTCACTTAGAGAATTAGAAGCTGTAGCATAAATATTCAGGATCAAAAATCCCAAAAAAATCTAATACAAGTAGAACCACTCTCACATCATCTGAAAACTAATTGGATAAAGATTAACTCCTAGGAAACTCAACCAATATCCCTAAGAATTATGACACTAATATAATTGACAAACACCACCTCCATCTTAAGTTTAGATCTTAACAAATACATAACGACCTAATGAATAACTTCTAAGCACATATTGTGCACCTATACTTCATCAGTCTACGCGGCGTGGTTGACAATTTATGATTGACAATTCAAGGAAATTAAATTGACCAAACATTTTGGCGCCATTGTCGTGGAAGTACAATTAGAAGTTAAAAGAAAAAGCCATCATTAATTTAAAACATGACATGCATATGGATAGAGACTCTAGGGGTAGATTTATAGGACAAGGAAGAATTTTAATTCCCACAAATCCACTCACTTCACCATGATTTCGAGATTCCACACCACCTACTCAAACCCAAATTCCATTTACAGGTCGACAAAGACTTCTTGAAGTCTCAAGATCAGAAATTCAATCCAGAACTTCACCTACTTCTTCCACTGAAGTTATAATTGAAGAAAATCCTACATCCCCAACTACAAGAGTAATATTTCTATCCCCCACTGGTGAACAAATTTTGGGAGGAATTAGAAATTCCTAGTGAAGAAGAGGAATTGGAAACTCATTCTGAGCAACCATTGATAAAGGAACCAAAAAGATTAGAAGAACACTATATTAGCTACGAAGAATCTATCATGGCTGAAGAAGGGGAAGGAAATGTACACAATGTCCATGGCGAAGAAGATAGGATTGGAGGAAGAGGAAGAGGTAGAGGTAGAGGAGGGGGTAGTGGCAGAGGAAATCAAGATCCTTTGGGATTCCCTATTCTTGATGAAGATACAACCCTCACAATGAAAAATATATCACCCTCGATTCTTCCTAATTTCCACGGGAAAAGAAATGAAGATCCAGAAACATTTCTCTTCGAATTTGAAGTATTATGCAGATCATATGACTATCTGCATGATGCTCAAAATTTAAAATTGTTCCCTGCCACATTAAAAGACTCAACATTAAAATGGTTCATGAGTCTAGGTGTGCATTCTATAACAACATGGGGACAAATGAAAGAGGCTTTCTTAGGCAAATATAGAGATTATTGAATGCCTAGTAGCCTTAAAGATGAAGTCTTCAAAATGACACAAAAAGAAGATGAAAATCTTGAAGACTTGGTAGAAAGGTTTGTTTATAATGTTAAAAGAGAAAAAATGGATAATTTGGATGAAGAAACCTTAAAAGATCATTTACTAAGAGCTGTTAAAGATGAATGGACAGATCTCCTTAACCTAACTGGAAAATGAGATATTTCCCAACTACCATTTGCAGATATTTGTTATTTATGTGTACATATATCAAGGGGTAAAGCACGAGTTGGAAAGAGTCCTAGAGACCCTCTCTTGTCGAGAATAAACAAGTCTGCAGCTGGGACAGTTAGCAGGGTAGAAATAGGAAATTTGATTGACACCTTCAAAACAAATATTTTAGGGAGCCTAAGTGAACAGATAGACACCCTTAAAATACAAAACAAGCAAAATTCTGAAAATGCTACATTATCTATCTTCTATCCCAAATGTTGGAAGAAACATGCTCTAAGAGAGTGTCTCTTAGACTCAAAAGCCATAGAAACCTGTACCATATGTGCAGATAATCATGATAAAGGAATTTCCATGCTTACCAGGTCTTAAGGCTGCATTCAATGATGAAAGAATCTCAGAACCAGTAGACCCTCTCTACTTTATAGCTAAAAGACCATGGAAAAACCCCCAACCAAATCAATCACAAGGATTTAGACCACAACAATTTGCCCAATCTTCACAAAGTAATTGGAATTCAACCTGGTAGCCTTGGGCTCTACCACAACCACAACCTTGGAATCAAGGATGGCAAAATATTTATGGATCCTATGCTCAATATCAACAATACTCACCATCTTTCCTTCCACCACAATTCTTACCCCCGTCTAATCAAATTCCTCAAGCTAATAAATTGCCACAAGTCCCTGTTTAGAATAAAATCCCACAACTTTCCCTACCATTTCCACAAAAATCAAATCAAATACCTGCTCAACCACTTCCAAATCCTAATAATAAAATTCCACAACAACCAATGTACAACATGGAGGGTCAGAATCCTCAAACTTATGTAATAACCCAACTAGACCTAAACAATGTCCAATTAAGGTCTGGAAGAGTATTACCAAAAAAGCCTCCTGTTGTCATTCAAAAAACAAAATCTGATCTTCAAAAACATAAAAATCAATCAAAAGAAGGGGAGACTTCTGTCCCTCAAAAATAAAATAAACAAACAGAAGAAATTCCAATAGATGATCCTATCATAGAACAACCCTCGATATCAGTTAAACCACCTTTCCCAGAAAGGTTGAAAATCGATGGAGTAGAGAAACAAATTATCTTGCCTGATTACAATATGATGGATGAATTGAGAAATGTTTGTATTAAGATTCCTTTATTACAAGCCATAAAAGAAATACCAATTTTTGCAAAAACAATTAAGGAATTAAGTACACAACGATCAGGGAGAAGAAGAAAAGATCTAAAAAGAATTCAGTTAGTCGGAAAAATTGCAGACATTATGATGGGAAAAACGTCAATTCAAAAATATTTAGACCTAGGAAGCCCCATTGTAAAAATTCACATCAATGGAAATGAAATACCAAACACACTAATTGATCTAGGAGCAGCCATAAACATAATGAGCAAACAAGTTATGGACACACTTAGGCTTCCTAACCTTCAATACACACCAACCTGATTGCAATTAGCAGATAGATCTATTATTAAACCAGATGGTGTGTTAGAAGATGTTTGTGTATCTTTAGATTCTTGGGAATATCCTGTTGATTTCATGGTCTTAACACCCCAGAATAATCTAGGAGGACATCCATTAATTCTAAGAAGGCATTGGTTGGATACAACTGATGCTTTTATTGGCTGTAGATCAGGTGATATGTTTATCTTAGATGGAAATTATACAAAGGAATTTACATTATACCCCCCTGCAAGAACAACAATAGATACAAAAACTGAAGAATGAATAGAAGATGGAGAAGATATACAAACTATTTTTGTCACTGAACAAGTGAAAGAGGAAGACCAAATTTTAAATTTACTAGAAAATAATGAACCTTCTTTACATTATGAGCGTAGTCAAAATGAATATTTCTCATCTAAACAAGTATCATTGTTGTCCATGGAAAAAATTGGGAATTCCTCGATAGAAATCTTTCCAGGAAAAACCTTGAATGTCAGTGAAAACTTGGAAGGCATGCACAAGAAAAAAATGATAGAAATTTTACAGAAACATTCTTCTGCTTTTCCATGGGAATACACTGACATGAGAGGGATTGATCCTAAAACTTGCATACGTCATATCTACATTGAACAAAATTCAAGACCAATTAGACAACCTCAATGAAGAATGAACCCAAATCTAAAAGAAATAATTAACGAAGAATTGCAGAAATTATTAAATGTAAATTGCATCTATCCAATATTTGACAATTAGTGGGTTTCACCCTGAGTAATTGTCCCTAAGAAGAATGGAAAATGGAGAGTATGCATTGATTGAATGGAATTAAACAAAGCATAATTAAAAGACCACTTTCCACTACCTTTCATAGACTACGTCTTGGATACTTTAGTAGGAAAAAAATATTTTTCCTTCTTGGATGGGTTCAGTGGATATAACTAGATTTAGGTAGCTCCTAAAGATCAAGATAAAACCACATTCACTTGTCCATGGGGAGCTTATGCTTATCGAGTGCTTCCCTTTGGGTTATGTAATGCTCTAGCAACATTCGAAAGGGCAATCCTCGACATTTCCTCTTACCTTATCTATGATTGTGTGGAAGTGTACATGGATGATTTCACAGCCTATGGGGATTCTGTCAATGAAGCACTAGAAAATTTAGAAAATGTCTTAATAAGATGTCAAGAAACAAACCTCTCATTAAGTCATGAAAAATGTTTCATGATGTTTAATGAAGGAATTGTTTTAGGTCACCATATTTCCAAAGATGGAATTAAGGTAGACTTATCTAAGGTAGAAGTCATTTCTAAGTTATCAGTGCCAAGTTGTCAAAAGGATGTTAGAATTTTTCTCAGTTTTACTGGATACTATAGAAGATTTATAGAAAAATTCACAAAAATTGTATCCCTACTCTTTAAATTACTCACCAAAGACTATGAATTCAGTTGGGGTTTCGAATGTCAAGTTTCCTTTGAAACTTTGAAAAAGAGAATTTCTGAAGCACCCATCTTAAAAGGACCTAACTGGAAATTTCCTTTCCATATCTCAACGGATGCTTTAGATTCAACCTTAGGAGCTGTTTTAGGACAAAAAGATCTCACTCCTTATGCCATTTATTATACTAGTAAAAATTTAACTCCTGTAGAGTTAAATTATACTGTAATTGAAAAGGAGTTCTTAGCTGTAATTCATGCCATTAATAAATTCAGACATTATATAACTGGATATGAAACTTTTTTCCATACAGACCATTCTGCCATTAAATACCTAATGAATAAACCAGTCACTAATGGAAGAATAACTAGATGGCTCCTACTTTTACAAGAATTCAACATAACCATTCTAGATAGGCCAGTAAAACAAAACACAATTGCTGGTTTTCTATCTAGAATAAAAAATGAAAACAATGATCAACCCATAGAAGATAAATTTCTAGATGAATATATTTTTGCAGTATCTACTAAACCACCTTGGTATGCAGATATTACTAACTATTTGGCCAAATGAAAAATGCCATTTCATTTATCCCCTAGAGAAAAAAGAAGAATAGTCCACAATAGCAAATCCTATCATGGATAAATGAGGAATTATACAAGATAGGATCAGACCTCATCATCAGAAGATGTGTTCGGGAGGAAAAAATACCAGAGATACTAAAAGCTTGTCACGATGAGCCATGTGGAGGACATTTTTATGACAAGAGAACTGCTTACAAAATCCTACTTTTAGGATATTATTGGCCTTCCTTTTTCAGGGACACCAAGGAATAAGTTAAAAGATGTGATAGTTGTTAGAGAATGGGCAAACCTATTCTTTCAAATGAAATCCCACTACAACCATAGGTACTTATCGAACCATTTGAAAAATGGGCACTGGATTTTGTTGGACCAATCAATCCACCTTCGAAGCAAAAGAAGTATATTCTGGTATGTACTAATTATGTCACTAAATGGGTAGAGGCTAAAGCACTTCCTTTTGCTACTGAAAATAATGTAGTTTCATTTCTTTTTGAGGATATTTTTCCTTGTTTTGGTGTCCCAAGAGAAATTGTAACAGATCAAGGGACACAATTCACATCCAGGCTAGTGCAGAAGCTTGTGGACCAATATAAGATAAAGCATCAGAAGTCAACTCCATACCATCCACAAGCCAATGGGCAGGTTGAGTGCTCAAATAAGGTGATTGAGGCTATCCTTACAAAGACTGTACATCTACACAAGAAAGACTCGGTGGAAAAGATTCCATAAGCCTTATGGGTCTACAAAACTACATGGAGGAATACTACAGGGCATACTCCCTATGAACTTGTTTATGGGAAGCAAGTCTTACTTCCAATAGAGTTCCAAATCCAGACCTATAAGACAACAGTCCAGCTAGATCTTGACTTGTCAGAAGCCCAGAAACAAAGAATGACACACTTAAATGAGCTCAATGAAATCAGACAAGAGGCCTTCAAGAGGACCAGCTTAGTGCAAAAACAGAGGTCAAGATGGCATGATAAGTAAATTAAAGAAAGGAAGTTTCATCCAGGAGATCGGGCATTTCTCTTTGATTCAAAATTCAAAAAATTTCAAGGGAAATTCCAAATCCATTGGCTTGGACCTTATGAAGTTGAGAATGTCTTTGACAATGGTGCAGTTAGAATCAAGACTATTGATGAAGAGAGAACTCCTCTATTAGTAAATGGACATCGACTCAAGCTTTACCAGAAACCATTAACAAAAGAGGAATTTGTTAAAATGTTTCAAGATAATTCAGAACTGAAGATCATCAAGAACAATTCTTCTTGTTTTCCACCTTAGAAATTTTCATTCAGTTTGTTCTTCAACAAAAAAAAATTAAAAATAATAAATAATATAAATAATAATAAATAAATTATATGTATATATATATATATATATATATATATAATATATATATATACATATATATATATATATATATTATATATATATATTATATACATATATTATAATATATATATTATATATATATATATATATATATATATATATATATATATATATATATATACATATAATTATATGAAAAAAATAAAAAAAATAGAATAAAGTAAAATAAAATTTTGTATAAAAATGAAAACCAACAGGTTGTTGGCATGTTTATACAAAAAATTTAAAGTGAAAACCAATTTGTTGGCACTTCAAATTTTCTTTTCAAAAGAAAAAAAAAACAATAAAGTTCATCTACTAAAGCCTTCTTTCTCTTAAGCTGTAGAATCAGTAACTTGACGTAGCTTGGACAAGTTTCCGCAGCTAAAACAAGTTTTTGCAGCCTAATAATTTTGAAGTCTACGAAGATGCTTAGTGATATGGATTAAAGGACAGTTGACAGCAAGGTACTTGTAGGAGATCAAAGGACAACAAATAATGTTAGAAAAAGAAGATCAAAGGTACATGCTGCTTTAATTTAACAATAGGTAAGGTTATATAGCATGTATGACTAAGAAGATATAGTACTAAAATGCAATCATTATAACCTAAGGGTAATGGCCACCTAACAAGATATCATATGCCACCACTTTAAAAGTCATGTCACGACCTTATGCCAAATCTTCCAAATTAATTACCAAATCATAAGTTTGAATCCGCCTAACGGTCGTATTCATTCCCATAATCCTTATGATAACCCATCCGTTCTTCCCTATTCTTACACTCCTCTGAACCTTCATAACAAATCCATCTTTCCGCCATCTAGCAAACCATACCAGCTCCATTTTCCTGTTAAGGTAGAAAATCTTCAAGGCAAAGTATCCTTCGGAATGGGGATAATTGTTCAAACTGAGCCAACAGGGAAGCAATTCCTGGAGGGATACCCACAAACTAGGGAGCTGCTGCAAAGGAGATAGTGGCTGCAGTTCATTGAAAAATTTAACGGCTTCCACAAGGAGGTAACTAAGACATTTGGTGCTCATTCGATGGAATTGAAGCAGAAATTGGGGACATAAAGCTCATAGTAACATAGTTTATGATCGCCGAGGCTACAAAGCTACCAAGGAATGGAAAAAATGGTTTAAAAATAGAGGGATTGACAATTAGGACTGGAAAGTCTTCCTCTAGAATCCGAACATGGACACTACGGTCTACAAAAAAAGTATTCCCAACACTGCTCTTAGAAACAAATGGAGAAACTTATTACTTATGCTTCAGAAGTTTATCACTTGTGAGGGTAGGTTTGGGCAAATGTATTTTTATCATGTTAGGATGATGATGCACTTCCTTGAGGATAATAAGATGAACCTCCCCTATTTCCTCTTAAATAGCCTTAGAAAATGTATACAAATGTTCAGAAGAAAATTCAATGCATAGAAAACACCATGTATCATCATGACCTAGTAAAAATATTGGTCGAATTTCATCTCCAAAGTATAGGGGATAACCGGGAGAGTTTCCTAGTAAGGAACCACTTTGAAGAAAAATCCCCAGAAAAAGCAAGTAGCAGTAGGGCCCTTAGATGGAGGAAGAGAACCATAGGAATGATAAAGGAACAAGCACCTCAAACTCAGACAAAAGTAACAGAAGAAGAGTTTCCTATAGTAAAGATTTTGTAGAGAATGAAGAGGGGAAACCCTAGAAGAAAGAAAGACAACTTGGGTAAAGAAGAATTATCACAAACTAAGACCTCTCCTCTAAAAGAAAAACCATAGAATAAAAGGAGGAAAATGCAGAAAATACAAACCCCATGGTTGAGGAGGAGCACGAGGTTGAAAATGATTCCACAAACAACCTCAAAAACTACAGAATGTATTAATCTTGAGGAAAATGAGCCAAATGAAAATGAGCCAACTGAAGATGAGCCAACAAAGAATACTTCAACAGAGATTGAGCCAACAGAGAATGAGCCAATAGAGATGAGCCAATTGAAAACCCCAGAAATTCTCCAACAGGGTCACTGAGATCATCACCAAGAACCATATTCTCAATGCATAGTTCGGGAATTTACCCTGCTTAGGAAGAAATATATGACTATATAGAGTCACTGGAAAGGAAGGAGACAACAACAAAGGAAACAATTCAGAGCCCTGGAGAAGGGAGCAACCAGGTAAATGAGCAATCAACCTCAAACATCTTGAAGCAGGAGATCTTTGAACTAGAAACACTGAATCGGTATCTCAAAAATGAGAATCAAGCCTTGAAGACACAGAGTGAGATACAAATTGCAAAGAGTGACAATATGATCCTACATCTAATCTTGTGGTATAAGAAAAACAAGAATATGAAGAAAGAAAACAGAATTATGTAGAGAGAGATTATCAGTTTAAATTACAAAATTCTAATGAGGAAGCCTAGAATGTCGATCTCTGCCAAAAAGAAGAAAATAGTGAAACATGGAGATGATAAACAAGAGGCACAATCGAATGACAAGGAAGAAGTGTATAAGGACATACAACATCTCCAGTTCGAGGGAATGTAGAGTCCGAATATTGTCCTAGTATGACATCCTTTTTGCCTAATGATCCTCTCTTTTTCCTATATATTTACCACCTAAATAAAGCCATATCTACCAGGTTTTGATAAAGGTATGCAATAATATGTCTTCTTTTTCATATTTAAGTTTATACCCTATTGTTTTTTTAAAGTTGCAATTGGATATCGAACTAGTTTGTTTCCGCAGCTAATCCAGGTTTTTGCAGCTGTCTCCATTGTTTTCAAGGTTCTAGAGTTCCATGTCAACAGTGAAGGGTGAAGATGGATAGAGGATGGCTCCCTCGTGGATCCCATCCTATCCCCTCAAAACTATTTTCTAAAAGAAGCGCAGGAGATCGCAGTCAAACTCCAAGTCAACCATCAGATTAACGCAGAACAGAACCCGAGATCAGTTGAAACCTTATCTTTCTTTTTTTTTTTTTTTTTTTTTTTTTTTTTTTTTCGGAATATCAAAATGATGGTTTAGTGATATAATTTTAGATAGGATAGAGATATTAGGCTTGAATTATTCATACAGTTATGCCAAGAGACCTGCTATAAAAATAATGGCCGCATTGTGATTTGGGTGCGCGTTGAATGATATAATTGTGAACAGTTTATGAATTTTGTGTGAATAGATTGGTTTTTGTGTGCAAGGGTTGTGTTGATTGGAAGCTCTGAACTGCTATGTGGAGGGCCCCTACAAAAAGTGGTAGGTTTTAATCAATTTAAATATGATTTCCTTTAATTCTTCAATTGCTCTGTTTTGTGTGACAATGCAGCATAATGATTTCGCTAGTGAGTTGTTATTTGCATAAGAACTTTAATTTGATTTATACCTAGTTTAGTTTGTAATTTAATTTTCTTTATACATGGTACAACATGGTCCTTTTATTTTATTATTACCTATCATAATTGAAATGTGTTCAATTCATAATATAGATGTTGCTTGGGTTATGTTGTTTGAGCGAAAATTGAATAAGTAAAAAAATGAGAAGTTCTTTCCTAAACAATTGAGTTCAGACAATATTTCTTCATAGCAGATAGAATAAGTTTCTTTTTGCACTTAGAGAATTAGAAGCTGTAGCATAAAGATTCAGGATAAAAAATCCCAAAACAATCTAATACAAGTAGAACTACTCTCACATCATCTACAAACTAATTAGATAAAGATTAACTCCTAGGAAACTTAACCAATATCCCTAAGAATTACGACACTAATATAATTGACAAACACCACCTCCATATTAAGTTTAGATCTTAAAAAATACATAACGACTTAATGAATAGCTTCTAAGCACATATTGTGCACCTATACTTCATTAGTCTACGCACCCTGGTTGACAATTTATGATTGACAATTCAAGGACATTGAATTGACCAAATAACATCCTTTTCGTGCTCTTTAACTGGCTCTCTTGGAAAATTGAGGATGGAAAATAGGTAGTCCTATCTAAGGACCCTTTCATTAGAGGTTTTTGTGTCTACAAGTTCTGTCCTGAATCAATCAATTGTCTTAACTCTAAAAGACTAGTACACTTACATAATATCAAACCATGAGATTCCTCCACGTTCGTTAGAAATTATTGGTTGACCTCAACATAATTGGGTCTGGATGGTAACTTGGTAGAGGAATGGAAGAATTTTACATTATAGATAAATTAAAATGGAGTTAGACTAAGCAGTTCAAAGGACCGTTTGATTTGGAGCTGGGATACATCCTCCGGGGAGGTAAAAAGGCCGAATAACATATGAATCAATCCTACATTTAGAAGCGGAATCAAATCATAGATGGTGGAACAATTATATATGGAAATGACACATCCCAAAAAAATTAAAATTCTTCACTTGGTTATCCCTCCACAATAAAATTTGACCTTGAGAGAGCTTTCAAAAAAGAGGTTTTATTGGACCAAATGGTTGTAGTATGTGTAGACATCAAGAAGAAATTGTAGATCATTTATTCACAAATTTCTATGCTGCACAAGAAATCCGGTTCATAGTTTTACAAACTATGTGCATGCGTATAATTTTAAGATGGTCCTCTTTTGCGGAATCACTTTACTTCTGGGCCAATAAATAAAAGCTCCTTGGTACTTTTCCCATATTTGTGGCATGGGGCATTTGGCTACTTAGGAATAGAATCATATTCAGAGATGAAAGAGCTTGCCCCCTTACTCAATCTTCAAAGACTGTTACACACTTCAGAGAACACATCCATGAGCAATCCAAAAAATATCTTAGAAGACTTAATATTCCTGTGATATCTCTTGATGCTCCTATCCTTTTCTTTGATGGGGCTACGTAACGGAACCTAAGTGGAGGAGGAGGACTAATCAAACTGTCAAAGATGAAAAATATCCACTATAGAATTGGTATTAGACCTAGATAAAACACCAAAGAAGAACTGATAACAACATGGATTCTCTTAACAATAAAAAAACATAAAAACATCAGAAACATTATGATCCTTGGCGACTCAAAATGTCTAATTGATTAGTTAATAGATGCACCAAAATTAAAAGTATTAAACATGACAGTTTGGAAACACAAAATTGGAGAAATAAGAGGTTACTTCTAGGATAAAAAATTCCGACACATCTATAGGGAATTTAACAAATGTGCTGATAGATTACCAAAAATTACATTATCACTAGGCCCTGGGCACATATTAATTGTAGAAATTGTAGGAAGTTAGATCCTTCTCTCTTACCACTTATCATTAGAACAACCATATTAACTCTCAATTGTCCAACAACTGTAAAAGAAAATTCATCTATCATTTTTTTCCAGCTCAAGATAACTTGTCAACAAACTTGAAGAATTTGTCAATTTTCTCCTTTCTAATCATCTCCTAGATTTCAGTTTCTCTCTCTGTTTCTCAATTCCTCTTGAAAAATTGATGTAACATTCTCTATTATGCAGGTCAATCTATATAGTAAATGCATTTCAAAGAGACAAATTTAATAAGCTTCAAACATTATTTTATATAATTTGAGGCTCTTAGACAAGCTATAATGATGTAGATATATGCAAAATTTCCATGCCGATGTCAAATTAGGGAGGAAATATCAGATTTCAATAGTGAAAGTGTACTTTTTTTGATTCATATGAATAATAAAAAAGTATCCATTACAATGAAAAAACAATTATTTTAGGAAAATGATATGGGATTCTAGGTGTGTGGGATTTCCCTTTGAACTCCCTTTCAATCCTCTCTCTTATGAAACCATAGCCTCTTATAACTGTGCCCTTCATCTATAGTTGGTGGTGTATTTCTAATGCAGGGAAATTGAGAGTTTGGTTATGGAATAGCTAAAGAAAACCTAGGATGATGATGCAAGGGGAGTAAAAGGTACATATATAAAGATTGATGATTGAAGAATTATTGAGGAATCATATACAAGAAAATGTTTCTTAGATAATCAAATGATGCAACGATTGGTTATCCATGTATTCTTATGGATGCTTAATTTCTTATATGAACTTTAAAAATGTTTGTTTTTCATGTACAAAACAAAAGTTGAAGAAGATTGAGGATGATCAATAAAGAATACCAAAGATCGTGGAAGGTTGAAGATGAAGGCGAAACCCAATGAATATGAAGATGGAAATGGGACCAATTTAAAGATAGTTATGAAGGATGCATCATAAGTACTCCTTAAAAGAAAACATGTAAGGAATAAATTATATATATGATAAATAAATAATATGATGAGCTTGTAATGATTTGGACTAATTTTAGGAGTCTATGTAAGAATGAAAAAAGATAGATATTAGGGATGAAGATCTAGTGAGAGATTTAATTATGTAATTAGTTGATTAATTATCTAATTATGAAATATTTGTTATGATCAGCTATTGTTATATAAGGGACCATTTGTACAATGAAAAAACATATGGGAATCAGTTATTAACATAATTTCCCCTTTCTAGAAATTTGTAGCATATATTCTTCATATCCCTTGCTTTGCATAATGTAATGTATATATGTATGTTTTATTGTTGTGCCATTTTGATTTTATTATTATTTTTCAATTATAAAATTTTACATATTATATTGTGTGGTTTTCAATCATTTGTAATATTTACAATTATACATTGCTAAAATAAGGTTCAAAACTAGAGTGTTACCTTCCCCCTCCATTTTGTACCCTCTATGTACCTGGTGTCTATGTACACATATATAGAATTTGCATCAAAATACTCAATAAATTTGTATTTTAATGAGCCCCATGGCAATTCTAGTCATTGATTTCGCTTCAATCTACACAACCCAAGGAAGTGTACCCCTTTAGCTTCGTAGTAATTCCTCAAGCTATCCCATTTCCCTTATAGGGATCTAGCATAAGTTAGAAAAAAAAAACTCAAATTTGTGTTTCTAGGAGTTCCAATTTCCAAAAATTAAATCTTTATGCACTTATTTACAAACGCACCTTCAATTTTCTTTAAAATTTGCAAAAATATGTTGGTGTTGTTCCCACATGGCCTCTTTGTGTTTCTATGTAGTATCTTAAATATCATAGTAGGTCTATTGGATATTTACCATGTTAATAGCTTGAATTTTGAGCACTCTGAATTTTTGATCTAGGATATGCACCAACTCCACTCGAAAGTCCTTTTCATGCTCCACCTGGTTCATAGTCTAATCAATCCCATGGTTAGGGCCATGTACATACTTCTTCAATAAAGGCACATGAAACACATTAGGAATTCTCATGGATTAGGTAATGTAAGTATGTATGCAAGTAAGGCTATTATCTATAGGACTTCAAACAATCCACAATATTTCACTACCAACTTTGGGAAACTTCTGAATTTTAATGAGATCTTTTTAGTTTCATTTTCAAAAACAGATGTTCGCACATTCTAAATTATTTATGTACCTTGCCTTTGTCATTATAAATTTTTTCTTGTCTTGTGTAGTGTTTAAATTATGTTTTACTTTAGCATTTTCCCTTCCTTTTCTTTGAGAAATTATTTCCCAATAAAACTTTGTTTGCTCAATTATCTCAACACACTAATGTGTTTTATTTTGTGTCATACAAAGCCTCAAATGGGCTGATCTTCAATGATGTATGATACCAATTTCTATAAGCAAATTCATGCAAATGAAGATATTTTTTTCATCTATAAGGTTTGTACATTACATACATCTTCAACATATATTCAATTATTTGGTTGATCCTCTATGTTTTTCCATTTAATTTTGAGTAATATGTTTTATTGAAATTTAAATTTGTCTCATATCCTTTTCCAAAAATTGGAAATGAATTTGGAATCTTTGTCAGAAACTATTTCCTTAGCACACCATGTAGCCTAAAAATTTATTTCATATAAAGTTTTGCTATGTTGACTACCTTATTAGTTGTCTTAATTGGAATATAATGTGCCTTCTTGGTTAACTTATCCACCACTACTATGATGGAATCAAGTTTCTTAATTATATTGGTAAGCATAGTGATAAGATATAGGGTAATAGCTTTTATTTCTATTCCAGAGTGGGAAATTGCTACTGCAATATTGCTAGATTTCCATGCTAAACCTTTACCTTTTGACATGTATGCATCTAGCTATGTAATTAGCTACATCTTTTCTTATAACATGTTAAAAGCATTGGATTATTATAGCTACAATAGTTTTATGGAACCCTAGATGTCCAATGTATAAGACATTGTGTATCTCCTTCATCACTAAATGTATCAATCCTTCATAAGTATAAACATACAATTCATTCTTCAATAAGAGGATTCTATCCTCTTCATCTTGCGGCATTTAAATTTATATTGCACATTATTATGCGATAAGCCTTCTTTAACATGTAAAAAATGTTGATATGCTATAGTGTTAGAAACCCATGCACCCTAAGTTTGGTTTATTCCTTATTCAGGAAACATAAATAGACCAACAATGCTTAAATTTAAACAAATTTTCACAATGAAAATTATACCAACAATTAGTTCAATAATAGTAAACAATATGTCTATATGCCCAAAATTGTTTCTCATCAATCCATTAACAAGAAAACCTCAGGTATATCATACTAAGGATAACATCCCTTTATATCCTTATACAAATGCCAAAATACATGTCTATTCTTTGACTAAATACCTAGGGCTGAGGCTAATTCCCTTAGGTCCTCGTTTACTTAAATAAAAATACAATGGAAATCCTCTGCTTACCTTAATTCATACAAACAATAAGTAGCATACCTGTAATATATTTCACCTTGTTGTAGTATATAACACTCCTTTTCAATCCTTAACAACCCTCTTCCAACCTTCCTGTAGCCCACTCATCCAACTTCCTTTTGCTGCTACAAGCCTTCCTTTTAGCCTTATTCCTGGCCTACTGTTTTAGCCTAGACCTCTCTTGTACAGTAATACATAGGCCTTGCGACCTTCCTTTGGCCCATGAACTTCATCTAAGAGTCCTTAACCTCTATTTTAGTTCTAGTACATGCTCGTGGCCTTTCTCCTTCATTGCATCCTTATTTGGTTTTTGCCAAAACAACATAAAACTTGTCCTCCAACTATCCTTTTTTGCCCTTTCCCTTATGCAGCTTCATTGTTTCCTTTGTCACCACACACAAGAAGAAATGATCCTTGATTTATCTTTGTATCCAAACCTCTTCATTGGTTTGTTATTTATACTTTTCCTTAGGTCTCTTAGGAAGCCCTCCTTTCCTTCAAGAGCCTTCCAACTCAACCTTTACATTAAACTAGAATTTTCTTAGGTTCGAAGCTCACTCACTTTAGGTCCAAAACATGAAACTTTGGGTGCAAAGCCCACATATAACATTTGTGTACATTTATCTCTCATAAGATTAGCATTAAGGGCACGTGAGAATACCTCTCAATTCTGCCCAATCTCAACACTCCCTCTTAGTGAGGGATGTACTTCCATCCCTTGGAAGTAACTCTTCTTCCCACATTGGAACATAATTTTCTTCCATTTTTTCTCTCCAACATTCATCATGTGCATCATCCTTCATTTTTGAAGCATAACCTGCTCTAAGAATAGAACCCTTCTTGCAACTAAAAGCCTCCTACTGCTTTTCTAGATAGGACAATAAGACATTCCATGGTTCCTTCTAAGATGTGGAAGTCTCCTTTGATGCACTCTTCTAGGGTTTCTGAATATCCTTTTGAATCCATGAAATTTGTTTAGAATTTGACTCCCTCCAAGTCTCAAAAACCTTCTTTTTTACTTGGTCAATAGGCTTTTCCTTTAGCCTATATAGACCATTCTCTCTGACTCCAAGAACCACTCTTGGGCTAGAGTTAGATTCACTCAGTTTGAGCATCACTTTTCCATTTTGGAATATAATATCAAACCCCTTTTCCTCATTTGTTGATACTGAAAGAAAACTACATCTCAGCTTTGATACCTAAAGTACATCCTAGACTCATAGAAATCCACCTGACTCCATCCTGAATGGTACAATCCCTGTTCCTCTAACTACATGATGACTCTTATCACCAATCTTCACATGGAGCTCAAAGTTCCAATCAGTCAAACTGTTAAACACCTCTCGAGATATTGTCATATGCTTTGACACTTCATTATCTATGAACCAAGAACCCTCATGAATGGTGCTCCCGGATAAATGAGATATCATAGAGAATTCCTCATCGAATCTCCTAGCAAACTCATCCTCATTGACTGTAGTTGGAGCAACCATTTCCATCTCTGACTTCTTCTCTTTCCCTCCTTTCTTCTTATTGTGCATAAACTTTCTTTCACAATGTCCATACTCATCACATGCAAAGCATTTCACTTTTCTAAGGTCCTTCTTTTTGATGGCAAACTTCTCTTTTCCCTTCTTTAGCTTACTAGCGATGACAATGTTCTATGTATAAGTTTTCTACTGAAGTTCCTCTTCTTGAAGTTCCTCCTAGATGAAATCATCTCATAGCCTATTTCAATATAGAATATTTTCCTATGAGACTACTCCTTTAATGAATGGCTTCCGCTGATATGAGAAGCCCTTTATCACAACTCTTACCAACTTTGATTCCTCCACATTGTCCCTTATAGATACAAGCTCATCATGAACTTGAAAAATCCTTGTAAGATACAAAGTCACATTCTTTGAACTTTCGATATTTATGTCCTTGAGTTTCTCCCTTAATACCATCTTCTAGCTTTTTTTCTTGTTCTAAAACAACACTTTTAAAGCTTCCCACATGTGCAATGCAACGTTTTTCTCGGTGAGATTAGGTATCAAGTGATCCCTAACTCCATTAAGAATGATCAAATTGACATTTTTCTTGGCATTATTGGCTAGTGTGTTGGAATTGATGTCAGCTTGGATGTCTTGTCACTCTTGTTATCTTGTTCTTGTCCCATTATGTCATTGTTATTGATATACTAGGTCATGTATGGATGATGAGACTTGAAAGTGATGAAAACTGATGATTGATAAGGTGACTAATTGAGGAATTATTTTTGATGATTATCAAGGATTTTAAGGTTGAGGTGATGTTATTAAGACATATCAAGGCTTAAATAGGTCATACTGGTGTTAGAGAAGGAATCCCTGAAGTTGGATGCAAGCTTGACTGCATTTAAGGCTTGATAGCAGGGTAACATAGGCTCTGAGAGTAGGAGGAGAATTATTGCCCAAGGTAACACAAGTTAGTGGTTCAATAAAAGTGTTATAGCACACTTCTCAAAGGGGAGAGGTGCGTTACTTCTTGTAAGCGCAGAAAAAGAAAAAAATTGGGGCTAACCCATGGATTTTTCCAAGGTAATATCTTGCAGAAGGGCTAATAACATCTATTTTATTTTGTTAATGGTTACCATGAACAAAACCATTGGATTTTCCTATGGTATTCACAAGGCTAAGAGGCTATAAAAGGACAAGGAGATTGAACAACTAGGGTGTGCATTTTTGATGATATATCTTTGTGATTTGGTTTGGAATAGGTATGCAATAGGGTGCAAGGAGTAGATCTAGCATTGAGAGATATGAAGGAAAATATATCTACTCATTCTAATGTTTTTACTACAAGTGCAATGGAGGGAAAATGGATCTATACAAAGAAAATATATACAATTAGTTATGTCTAGCATTTGGTGCAAGAAGTCTGAAGGAATGAATTATATGTTGTTCAAAACAATGTGTATATGTTTT
The DNA here is from genome assembly GCA_000404065.3 of Pinus taeda. Classification (NCBI taxonomy): domain Eukaryota; kingdom Viridiplantae; phylum Streptophyta; class Pinopsida; order Pinales; family Pinaceae; genus Pinus; species Pinus taeda. The sequence continues at coordinate 105,276 of APFE031443720.1, forward strand.
TAAACCATTTTTAGATATACGCTATATGTATTGGTGTTTTTGTTTGAACTACAACCATTGAATGCAGATATCAGTATGTTTTTTTTGGCAGAGTATCCTGTAGATGTTAGTGGTTTGATTGAATATTGTATGCAGTAACAAAAGCTTGAGACTTGTGTTGATAAGTTGTTGGACAAAGAGATCACTATGTTGTTTTTGACAATGTATGCAAATGTTATGGAGAGACTATTAGAGATATATATGCTAATGCTACTTATATTCTAATGCATGATTGGCTATTGAAGAATTAACATAAGTGATATGATTTGTAGCTTCCACTTGATTTGTGTGCAGATATTGGTGTTGACATAGGTTTTTGTGCCTTGTATGGTGACTAGCTTGAGGGTGTTGCAGGGATCATAACATTGTATTTTAGTTCAATTCAATTCTATAGCATTAGTATTGTCTTAGAGAAATGATCTATTTGATATGCAAAGACTATAATTGAGAGATATATACTTGGACAATTACCTATTTTTGTTAAATGGTTTGTGCACACTAGACAAAGGCCTATTTTTAGTATTGCTTGGACATAGTGCAAGGAGCGATAAAGTTTGTATGCAAAATAAATGAGTGCACATATAAGAGGTTACTATGACAATTCATAGGTGTTGAGACTAATGGTGATGGTTTCAAGGACATATCTCATGTTTTCAAAAGTTTTATCCATTTTCAAAGACAAAAACTAAGCCAAGTATTACTTCAAATATTTATGATGATGATTTGTAAATATGTTGTTGTTGTCTTTCTTATGTGTTTGGCTATTGATTGTTTTTGAAGATTTCTAGCGTATCATCTCAGTTTGTGAACAAGATTTAGAGTTCAGGACCTTACCTTGAGTGAATTGTATATTTGACGAGTAAAAATTCTTTATTTGTTGCAATCATGTTGTATGCTAAGGATTTCATTGATACATGTCATGATTGATTCAATTTGGGAATAATACTTGGGGTTTTGTTTAGAAATTGTGGTTATAGTAAAGAAAGGGTTTTGATGAAAGTTGGTGTGATGAGTATATTGATTTGATGAACTAGAGCTTGAAGGTCTCTTAAATAGTTGTGTATGATCAAAGTTTGAGTGTAGAGATTTTTTTTGTCTATTATTATTTAGATGTATGTGGGTTCAATTTGAAACATTTTGAAAAGTGGCCTATTAGATCAGTGGTTGTTAAAGGTGGTACCAATATGAAAGATTGTGAAATGTGGATCACAAGAAAACAAAGGGAATAGTGGCTTCCCTCCAATAGGAGATGGAAAACATAATAGAGGTGTTAGCCTCTAGAAGGTAGGAACTTGCACACAGGAAAAAGTCTGCACTAGTGCAAGATGTAAATATTTTTTAATAATAGTAATAAGGCTTAGTAGACACCAACAATGATGGTTTTTCCCGTATTGGGTTTTCCACCTAAAAATATGGTGCCCCTATGTGATTGATGTGTTTCATTCTTATGGTTAATGTGTTCTTATGGTTAATACTACTCATGTTTTACTGATCTACAACATAATGTGATGGCAACGAAATAATGGTTCATATAACTTTGCAAAAGAAAGCATAAAGTAAGTAATATTTTGATTGGGCGTGAAATACCGATTCCCACCCCCCTAGTATTTATAACAATTGGTATCATAGCACAGGTCCTTCAAGAAGTAGCTTCATCACTAGAAGGAAGATCCAATAGAAATGAGTGTGCAAGAGGAAGTGTTTTCATCAAAGCCACATTTGTTCAATGGAACAAAATTCATATTTTGGAATATTATAATGAGATCCTACTTACAATTGCTCAGATTTGATGTTTGGGAAGCAATCGAAAATGGGTACTAATACCCAAGATACATTCCATTAGATGATGCAGGGAGGATAAAATATGAAAGCAATGCAAAAGTTTCCAATGCTATCATAGGAGGACTTGCTACAACTACAATAAAGCTCTCCATAGCTTAACTAGCCACAACCCCTTTCAGGCGGGGTTGATTTTCCAACCACTATGTCCCATTGATGTTGCCATATCTTTTGCAGCTACTCAAGCATATTCAGATAATGTCTTGTCGGAAGCTGACAGGGATAACAACTTCATTGAGCGTATTCAACATATCCGTCAATAGGTCCATGACATACCAGACAAAGCTAATTCTAAGTGCAAGCAACATCATGATCAACATCAGGTGCCACACAAGTTCTAGGTGGGCGAAAAATTTTGGTTACATTTACAGAAGGAGCACCTCATTGGGCCCCATCGTAAGATTCACTTGCTCCAATATGGCCATACACCATCACCAAGGCTATAGGGGACAATTCATTTGAGCTCAACATTCCACCATTCCTTGGCATGCACCCAATATTTAATGTGGACTGACTGCGACCATACTTTCCCACATTGTTGGCCACATTCAACATTGTCGAGCAGCTGACACCAATAGAGCTCAACCCAAGATGCACTGGACAAACCAAAAATGACAAGATCGTGGAAACATAGATCAAGAACACTCACTAATAGAGGACCCAACTATACCGAGTTGTCAAAGCAAGTCAAGTCCTTCACGAGGGCAAGTGGTTCACTAGGGACCAAGTTCAACAGACATTTCCTCACCTCATGGAGGCTCTACATGCAATGAGGACCATTGATTCCTAGGGGGGAGGACCGATCCAACTTGATATTGGTGGACACCTTCCTATTCCACCTAGGCCTCTAGTTGATTTCATCAGTTTCCTTCTTGAACTTCCGGAGCTGTTTTGACCCCCTAAACAACATTTTTTTGAGGTTCGCAACAAGACTATAGTACTTAGAGAGCTCTTTCCAACTAGGTATTATACACACCAAACATAGATCATATGACAAAGTTATGACCTCGGGAAGTTGGTTGCCCAACTAATCCCAACGAGGCCCACAAACTCTTGGTGTTCCATCTCCTAGGGTTAGGGTTTTGGTCGTTTATGGCTTTCCTTTGCTGTTCAATAATAAAAAGGCCATTGAGCCTCATTGTAACATATTTCAGAGGCATGTAGACACCACATCTCTTCTCAGAGATAAGCTAGCATCGCTCGAGCTAGTTTATTTCCATTTTGTATGTAAGTATATTTCAATTCTTTGATATTAATGAAATGAAGTTTTATTTCTGCTGCACCTCTGTGTTTATGTTTATATCTATATTTTATTGCACTCTTGTATAAGCCCAGATAAATTTGTAATATTTTTTTCCCTTCCTCGGTGTTGTTCATGAAAATAAATCCTCGAGGAGTTTTTTTAATATATACACACATGGGAAATATGCATTTAAGGAATTGGTGCTCTTTGCATTCAATGCCTCAGTGTTTTTAGTTATGTATGTAGCCCTAGTGCTTTTATATATTTAGTGAACTGACACTATTTTTCCATGAAGTGCACCGCTAAAAAACATGAGCTAAAACCTCTTGTCATCCATATTTTTCAGTTGTGATGAATTTATGTTAGAAACTCCATTAAAACATTGTTATCGCAAACATATGTTTTAGCAGATGTTTTTTTGAAATTTTTTTCCTATTTTATAACACTAAAACCCTCCTTTATAACCTCCATTAGAAGGTATTTTCCTCGTAGTGACAACGCTATTATGACCCTTTTCATCATTTCCAAGGGTTTCACCTTGGTTTTGGTGATCCACTGGATTATATTTAGGTGACAATTATAAACCCCTCGATAAAAAAATTGAGTTTCACTACCTAGACTTGACATGGGATCAAAACTTTTGTAGATATCATGATCGTTATCATAAATGTGTAGGTTATTAAAATGCACAAGATAAGACTTATTCCAAGTCTATTCAAATTGTAGATTTATGTTTCCAATCTGATGGATACCATTGCATTTCTTAATTAAGATCGAATCAACAAAAGTACAAACACAATTTATCTTCACTTTTGATTTAGATGGAAAATCTAGGTAGTTTGGGAGTTTTGTGTTCTTGTCATTTCCAACGCTTGATGTCAATAACTGAAAATCTAGGAATTCTCTTCAATTAGGATTTTATCTCCTTCTAGTAGAGGATTGATTATTCCTTCAAATAAATTATTCGTGGGAAGTGTATTGTAAGTTTTCTCCACAACATGGATAGGGTGGAAAAATAAAACCCTCAGCCCTGCTACTTGCAACCCCTACAAATATACCTTTATTTACCCTTAACCAACACTCAGGCAAACCTAGATTGATGCTCCACATACTCGACTCTCTAATTGCTGCACAGATCCTTGAATAAACCTTTGAAAATACTCCTCACATGAAGTCCTTCTCTTTGAATTTAGTGGCTAATCTCTTTAACAAGGCTCTGATACCATGTTTAATTTTCTATAATGATGAGTAGTAGAAACCAGTTTTCTCTGATAATTACTTCTAATGATATTCAATAAATTATTATTATGCCAATGATATCATTAAGTAATTATACACATAAAATCTCAATAGAAATACAACAAAAATAGTATAAACAATAAATATCATAAAGAGAAAACCATGCTCAATAGAGACAACAACTTTTCCTTGGGAAACCCAAACTTGGAACAAAACCAAGCAACTCTTCTTCTAGGAGAAATTTTCTTCATCAAAGTTTACAAATCCAATTTTTCTAGAAATTTGTGCCAAAACTCCAAGTCCAAACTTCAGCCAAATTCTTGCTCTATCTGCTCCCATGTGTGGCTAATATAGAAGAGATATGATTATAAGTGAGTGATCAAATGAAGTGTCACATCATCTATATATATACACGTTGAATGCGTGCATATACCCCAAGGGGCACACCCTTTTATGGTGAGGCGGATTTGTACCTTTTGAGTCTACATCAAACCCAAACATGAAATTTACTTTATTCTAATTCCCATAAATTTTGTATGCCGACTTAGGAGGCCTCTTGTCATGCAGGAATATCTCCTAATGCTACACAAAAAATCAACAGTCGTTTTTCTAAGCACACACTTTGACATGTCGTTGTAGCATCAACAATAACAAAAACAACAACAACCCTAACCATGCCCTCGTTCATTAGTATTGTTATGTTATTTCCACTGGTTTACTTGGTTCAGAGTTACTTTATTTAATAAAATTGGTTTAGAGTTCGAATACCGTTTTTTAATTTATTTCTTGAAAATGTTCAAATAAATTTATGTTATTTCATAACTTTATTGTAAAGTGTATTTCACATGTATTATAAAAGTGAATCACTATGAAAGAACTTTAATATTTTTTTAGATTACATTAACATAAATTTAACATTTTTTTTTTTAATTTCTTTTTTCATGCAAGCTTGATTTATAAAGTAGCTTAATTGTAAAAATGATTATCACTTGTTTTATATGTAAATATGAACTCATAAAAAAAAGCTAATGAGGGATTTTATTTTATTTTATTTTATTTTTTCTATTTCTTAGCAACATCCATTGCCATATGAGGCAACTTTTACCTACCACATGAATCTTTTCTACTATAATTGTTTTTTATTATTATAAAATGGCACAAATTTCACCTCTAAAGTCTAAATCTAAGTTCATTTTTTAAACAACCTATTTTTTTTTAAGATCTTTCTATCTAGATACA
>APFE031443720.1:115874-119101 GCA_000404065.3 Pinus taeda
TCCAATTTCACATGGAAGGTTGCAATCTAGTCCCTTCTCTCTTCTAATTTAAAGTCAAACTTATTTTCACCTATATTATACCGAAATTTGATGCTACTTTGAACTATTAGTTAGTTTATAATATCTTATAATTTTCTTTTTGAGTGGAGTAAAAAAATATTGGCGTCATACTCATGTGACACAGGGTCAACTCCTATAGCACTATAGCCCCTAGGTGAACCACGTTGTCCCCAACACATGACCATGAGTAAAAGCATGGGATTTGAATCTAAAATCTTGTGGGCCATAACACCATTTTCACAACAATCATAAATTGAGCTTCCCACTTGGGGCTAGTTGGTATAGTCAAAATTGATTCACACTCATGGTCATATTTCCATTACTATTGGTCTTATTTTCTACCATATGAAAGTACCTCATGGAAGTCATTGGAAAGTAATACAAAAGATACTTCAATATATTTGAGGCACAAATTAGTTTGGGATACATTATAGTTCAGGGAAAACTCCTTTGTTGGTTGGTTTCATTGATTCCAATTGGCATAACATCCCTAATGACTAAAAAAATGTTGTGGAGTCAGTATTAGTTCATGAATGTCACTCTTGTAAGAAGAAACATACTATTTCTCTTTCTTTAGAAAAAGTAGAGTACCAAGTAGCAACTAATGCAAGTCAAAAAGTCATGTGGCCTCAATAGATATTTTTAGAGTTTGGATTGTAACAGTAGCATCCAACCACCCTCTGGTGCAACAATTAGAGTGCAATCAAAATGTCAAAATTTCTAGCTCAACATGATTTAATGAAACAAGCACACTAAACTATAATTGCACTTCTGAGAAAAATATTAAGGTATTTGTAAGTGCTCTTTTCCGGACAAATGATCAAGTTGTAATAATTTTTGTAATGTCTCTTACATAAATGAAGTTTTATAAAATTCAATATATGTTAGGATTTCAAGATTTTTTCATTAAGGGGGCACAAATTCTTATACCTCCCTCCTTCTCCTATTATGTCACATTTGTAAATATTTTAATCATATCCCAGGTTATTATTAAATGGGATCTCGAGAGTCAGTTAAGATCCACTTTCTCTAACATTTTTATTTAGGTGAAAGTGTGTTTCCTTAGTATGCACAAATTTCATTGTAATCTCATGATAATAATATGTTATAGAGATAAAGTGATTATAAGAATCATATTCTAGTCGATAATAGTGACTATTGATTCATGGCTTTACACTTGATTGGTCTATGATTTCTATTTAAAGAGTGTTACACAAAATTTTGTCACTGTCCATGTACTCCCCGTTCCTTGATCCTAGAGGACCTCTACAGTGAACCCTACATACTTACCCTTCATTAATAAACTCCCATTGTGTCCCTCTTCATGAGCAGAACAATTCCCTTTTGCACCATTTCCCCAAAACCTTATTTTTTGCCCAGTTTACAAGGTCAGTGCTAATGGACCTTGTCTTCCTCGTGCCGATATGCAAGGATTAACACTATCCCTAGCACTGATTGGATTGACTGAGCTTTGTTCCAGTTGTGCCAGTCCTGTTATGGAAAGTTTTTTAAATATAGATCTGAAGCTTCCAGCTCTAGAAGCTTCGTAACGAAACTCTGGTAAATGGTTTGGCCGGATGGGGTCGAGGATGTCAGTTTGAGCTCCTTTCTCCTATAATGATGGAACTACCTCAAGAGATAAGACCTTCTCCCATGAGAAGAGAATCCATCTCCCATCCATTCATCCTATATAAACCTCCCTTTTTCCCAAGCACAAGCTAGTGTTAATATTGGTGTGCTAGTGCTAATTAAGTTTGGAGTACACAACAAGATATTCATAGTTGTAGATCTCTAGTTGTGTGAGGGGGAAGTATGATTTGGTTTGGAGTGAAACCTAAAGCGAAGAGCCTTAAAACTATAGTTGTTGAGGCCATCATGGAATGCTAGCAGAAGTGTGTGGGAACCTGGTCTTGTGAGAGGAGAATGGAAATGCCAAGACAATGGTTGCAATCTCTTCTTGATTCAATATATATATATATGCAACTATCGATTGCTTTCCTACATGATTTGTCATCTTACATATTTGTGGATTAATGTTTCTTGACTTGTTAAGTAGGTTGAATTAAAATTTGTCTATTATCACGATTGTTGTTTGTTGTTGTTTACTTGTTTCAGATGTCTGAAGAAGGAAGTGAGAGATAGCTAGAGCGAGCAAGAAAAGACATCATCAAACAAGATAAACGTACTAAGAGGTAGGCCCTATTAATTGGTTCTAACCTAAGGAAATATTCCATAGAATGTATTAGTTGTGGCTAGACCCATTATCGGGCTAGAGGAATTTGTTTGTGTCTGCACTTATAATTTTACTTCACCATAAATTGGCGACTCCAATGGGGAACCAATCCTTTTATTTATCTTAGATTTCATGATTTCGTGTGAAATTTTCTAGTTCTACTTTTTCCCTTTGGTTTTATTTCTTTTCTCCTGCTTACAGGCCTGAGTTTGAAATTCATAGTAGAAGATTTGGTCCTTGTTTCAATTTTTATTTATTTCTTGGTTCCCTCGAGCAGCGCACTTAATCTACTGATAGTTGCACCGATCAGCGCGATATGCTGAGAAAAAGTCACGCCGACCTCCCTGTGCCGCTTGTTTTCAGTTAGGCAGTCATGCCGACCTCCCTCTGGCACTTGTTGTCAGTTAGGCAGTCACGTCGATGCTTGTATGTGAAGATTAGGGTTTGTCCCCAATCTTGGCCAGTGTGTTTTTCTCTCATGATTTCGACCCCATAAGCCTCTTAAACCATTTTCTCCCTGACTAGAGTGCTTCATTTAGCTTGGTTTGTGTGATTTCTTGGTTACCCTCTGATGTATTAAGTCTGGCCCTGTTGTCATGCGGAAAGAGTTATTTTTGCTGACAAAACTAACCTCCCTAGGAGTCTAAGATTCTCTAGTGACAAACAAGACAATTAAGAACAATCCTTCTCTAAACATGCATTATCCTATGAGAAACCAAGTGTTTTTCAATCCTACCTAAAGTCCAACGCTTGTTGTAGCAGTCTAGCCTCATCGATCCAGATGAGCTCCTCCTTCACTTCGAAACCTGCACACTAACAATCAAACGATTACATAACACCTGAATATTCCATAAAACAAAACATATTTAACATATAGACCAAGGAGTATATGAAACAATTCATTAACAACAAATCATTGAGAAGAATGGACTTA
>APFE031443720.1:122982-149873 GCA_000404065.3 Pinus taeda
ATGGAGAGCAGAGGTATAAGGCTTGACAAGGAGGATAATATGACTATTGATGGAGCCATATTAACTGCAGATAGTCATGGTGACAAATTTCAGTGTAACACATGTGTGAAGTTTTTTTCTTTTTCTTTGAATCCCTCGATCAATGTTATTTTTGGCCAAACAGTGACACCGGTTAGGCCTATCAGTGCAAGTTTTAGCCTGAAAGTCATGTCGGTCATGCCAATCAGCGCTACTTTTGGCCCAAAAGCCGCTTCGGTCTCTAAGTTAAGAAAACTCGGAAGTTCTCCCATTCTAGTGCCAGTGTGTCTTGATCCTCGGACTCTCTTCTTCCTCCCAGAAGTGACTAGGATGCTTTGTTTGCTTCATTTTCAATTGAATGAGTGAAAGAGTCTCATTTGTTCTCTTATTTCATGTATCTTTTATCATTTTGACCATAGATTACATTGCTTGGTTTGTTGATTGACACTTTTATATGTTTGGTTTGTTCGATTTAGGGAAGAAATATCTTTTAGTTTCATTCATCATGCTTTGGATTTGATTGATGCTTGTTTGTTTGGAATTGTGAAAATTTTCATTCAAAGTTCTTTATGTGAAAGATTCATTTTTCATTTTATGAAAAGAAGAACATCATTCTAGTTTACTTAAGCAAAAATATTGCATTAGTAGGTAGAATTACATCATCATAAGCATTGGAAATGAAATGAAACTTCTTTTGCTGTTATAGGAAGATTAAGTGCATTTAGGAGATTTATTAAAGAAAGATTTTATTCTTTGATTGTTGCATTGATTTGTGTTCCCTATCTCTCAATTAGTGTTTAATTTCGTCGAACAAAGATCTATTTTCTCATATAGCTGCATGTAGGAGTTTTGTCAAATGACAATGGCAGGGCCTTGAAATTAAAACCTAATTCAAGATCAACTTTTAAAATTTATTGAATTAACCAAAGGAAGCATTGAAACTTAACACTTATATCTAGAAGGTCTAGGCTAGGGAAGTGTTCTGATGTCTTTAAACCTAGCAGCTGTCGTTAGCTTGAAAATTAGACAACGCTCGTATGGATTTGTGCTCCATGTACCGTTGAGTATATAATGGGAGACTCCTCTAGGCTGCAACCCTTTATCCATAGGAAGCTGAGTTGGTTGACTTGTAAATGTGATACACTGAACACAACATTCGGGGAGATTGCCTGCCCGTACTTATCAGTTTACCGGGAGGTATTGTGCAGTTCACGGTTACCTGGTAATCCTTTTTACCTAGGTCATCATGAGTAGTCATTTGATTCTTTCGACTCATTAAACTTAAAATATCACTTGAGCACTTGTCCTTTCAAGCTCGTTTCAAATTGAAAGTGATAGAGTCACCTTTCACCCTTTTCTCATATCTTAAAATATGAAAAGCCAAAGTTTTGTTTCAGTGTCTTAAAATTAGCTGCCCGCAAAATATTCCTGGTTAAAGTTATCTTCCTTAGTGATTCTTTAGGGTCGATTCCAATGGAAGCATTCCCAGAGTCTACCGGTTAAGGGTTCTCTTTGGATGGGAATCCTGGTTCTTTTCCTTCTTTTAGAAATGTTGGTGCTCCTTATATGGCAACGTTGTCCCTCCCTGGGTTAACCATTAGTTTACCTGTCTAGTTATTTTCGACCTCGGTGGTCCCAAACATCCCAAATCCTGCCCCGCCATCTCACCGGTGGAACCAACCATCCCCATCGACCTCTAGAGATCATGTCAATGTTACGCTTTCAGCTAATGATGGTAAGAATAAGGGAAATATTAGATTCCCCTGTAAGTTATGTGAAGGAGAGAATCTTCTTCACCTTTGTCCTCTTAGGGATAAAGCTTCCAAAGTTTTGGAAAACCTTATAGCTCCTCAACCCCAACTCCCTGTTGGTTATCAGAGGCTTTCTTCTAGCCCTCTCTCATTTGGTAAAGAGATTGACTTGGATTCATCTCTTGCCCATCCTGCTCTTCCTAAGTGAGACTCTCTTGTGTCTGTTCCCAACCAACCATTGGTCGAAAAGAGTGTCGACTTGGTTCCGCCACCAGTTGCTCACTCTATTCCGGAAGAGGGTGGTGATCATATTGCTCATGTTCTTCTCTTTATATTCTCATGAATCGAAGAGTGACCCTCCCATCTTGGTTATTCAGGAGAGCCCTTCTCCTATTTCTGTACAACATGGGGGCAATCATATGATACCCCCACCAAGTAGTTCTGTCATTTCTTTTGATTGCAGTCCCTTGACTCCTTTCCGCCTCCCATCTTATGTGCATTTCTAGATCATAGTACAGGCCTATAATATGGTAGTACATGGAACTATATTAGATGAACGCACGTCTGTTAGAATCATTTATTCTACTACTTGGCAAGCTTTGGGCTCCCCATAGCTTGTGCTTGTCACCCAGAATCTGCTGGATTTCAACAGAGGAACTAGTCAACCCTTGGGGGTCCTTCCGAAGTTCCCTATTAATTCGATAAGAAATACCATCTATATAGATGTGATGGTAGTCCAAGGTCTGTTAGATTTCAATCTTATCCTTGGACACGACTATGTTTATCTCATGGGAGCTCTTGTTTCTTCACTTTTCTGTGTGGTTTTTTTTCCGCAAGAAGGGAGAATTGTGATTAATTATCAACTGTCATTCATTGGTCACCAAGCATCTCCTTTGCAACCATCATCCCCTATCAGCTCTTGTTTGCAAGTAGTACCTTCCTTGCGATATGTCAATTATGTGGCTACCCATTCTGTCTCCACATCTGCTGATGATCACACAGATGGTATAGTACATTATGTACTGGGGGCATTGGAACCCAATCTATCTATGGTACCAAACGACATGTATTCCTCCCAAAGCATGGTTCTTCTGTCTAGTGAAGACCTCTTGGGAGCCATGTTATCTTACGGTTCATGAAAATACATCGTGAGGATAGTTCCTGGTCTTGTGTCAACCTCGTTAAATAATGAAACAAGGACTCATGAGGATAGTTCCTGGTCTTGTGTCAACCTCATTAAAAAATGAAACAAGGAGTCATGTGGATAGTTCCTAGCCTTGTGTCAACCTCGTTAAAAAATGAAACAAAGGGTGTGAGCATAGTTCCTTGTCTTGTGTCAAGCTCGTTAAAAAATGAAACAAGGGTCATGATGATAGTTCCTGGTCCTGTGTCAACCTCATTAAAAAATGAAAAACCCCCCTTTTCCAAATTGAGTATTTGATTAAGATCTCGTAAAACCCCAATCGAGTCTTTCCAAAATCTCAAAAGTGAACCTTCATTCCATCCATCTAGTTGATTGAAATGAATCTTGGGGGGAATGTACCTTGAATTGAGTCATTATGTTGGGGGCATGCAAACTTAACTCAAACATAGTTTGTCTTTGTTTCAAGCTTGTGTAAAAATGAAACCAAACTCAAGCATAGTTTTTCATTTCAAGCTTGTGTAAACATGAAACCGAATCCAAACAAAGTTCTCCATGGTTCAAGATTGTGTAAAAATGAACCCATGCTCGATTTACATCTCGTGATTTCCATTTTTATCAGCTAATTTCTGCTAGATGAGCCTTGGTTGTTTCATTCCATCACCACCATCTCTTTGGCCAATCATATGCTTTCACTTGGTTGTTTTTCCTTTCCTAAGGAACCACAACAATGAGTGGTTTTATTAGCTAGCCTCTTGACCATTACATGTTTTAAGTACTTCCACCATTTTCGGAACCAGTTGCTACCCTTTAAACCACTCTTTCCTTGAGGACGAGTCACCTTTAAGCTCTTTTATGACTCGTAAAAGATGAAAAGATTGCCGAGTATTTTTCCCTTTTGACTCGTTAAAGAGAATAAAATGGGGGGTTTTCTTTCAAGCTCTTTTCCGACCCTTTAAACACGAAAATATTTCCTAGCTCTTGTCATTTTGAACTCGTTAACGGATGCGAAACGTCGTGTGCCCAGTATACCTTTACCCCTTTTTTCGAGCTGGGATATACTATTTATGAAAAAGGTACTCCTTAACTAAAATGGTGAAGCGGTTCTCTCAAGTATTGGTTTCTACCTTTTTGGGCTTTAGACACACAAACTTATGAAAAGGGACCATGTGGAGTTTTCTTTTCCAAGTTTTTTTCAAACTCTCTAAACATGAAAAAAATACCAAGTTGCAGCTTTGTCGGATTCGTTAAAATATTAAACGACATTGGATTCATCACCATGATGAACATGAGCTTCTCCTTCCTAGGGCTTGTTAAACTTACTAGGTCAGATTCATCCAAAGTATGAACTTATAGTGCAAGCATATGTTATCCCATTCAAGCTTGCGATTAAAAAATAATTGGGGTACTAGCCAGAAATGGTGGGGAAAAATTGGAAATATAATCAGTTGGGTTGACAACTCACTCTTGAATATGACACTTTTTGCTTCGTGTCGGGTTGGGATATCCTCCTTTGTATCGTTGACCTTCCTGAGTTGGGCCATCCATTTTTTCCTTCCATTTGATCTCTGCCATGTCATCATGACCATCGATATTATGGATCCAAAAGCTACCAAACTTCCAGTTGTGTCGCCGATATGTTTGAGAGTTGTTCCTTTGCAATTACATTTACCTCTGATTCTCTGTATCATCCAAAATCATTTTGCATCCTTTTGTCTCGTGTTGATGATGTGGGATACATTATGGCCCTCCTTCGACACAGTTTCTTCCTGTCGACTTCAACTCATTATCCGAGAAGTTGATCGAGATACTCCCTTCCGGTACTTGTTGTAGCTACTACAACACCACCCAAATTTTTGGGAATATCTAAAATTTTGGGTCCCGAGATGCTCGCCTCAAGCCATCCAGAGATACTCGTTGGCTAATTCACCACATGGCTTGTTCTTATCAGACCCCATCACTGCATTCACTTGTGTAATAATGTGATATATATTGCATCCTTTTGTCATGCCCCACATTGTGCATCAAACCAAACCTTCCATTAGGGTTTTGGAAATGTGATGTCTTGCCTAGACTTCAGAGATTTTCCTTATACTATTCAAATTAATGGTGACACCGTGCATGGGGAGGCAAGACCCCAATCTGGCATTCATTATGATTGGCCATACTAGGGTCTGGAGAGAAACCCTAAATCGACCCTCGAATGTCTCCCTTCACGATTTAGTCTAATTCATCTACCTCTAGAGTTACATTCTCATAGAAAATGATCGGCATTATGGTAAGCATCATTGGGTGTCATATCCCCCTAGGTTGATGGCTGATTCCCCATCTCAAAAGGTGCATTAGGGTTTGTAAGCATCATGAATTTCCATTATCACCTTCGTAGCATTAGGTGCATATGATTAAGGATCCAACCCTGTTTGGAATTAGCCCTCGATATCTATCAAGTATCTTCACTTTGAGGCACGCATGTTATGATTCCCTCGCCACCTCGGGAAGCATGGGATATCGAAATTCCTTGCACTAAGCACGCTTATTAAATTGCCCAAATGTGGAGTTGGTATAAAGTGCAATCACCTCTCGCTATGTGCATAGAATTGATTTATAATTATGTTATTACCCCAACCATCTTAAATTGATTGCTTTCTGTGTTTTAATTATTGATTACTTCTCTTTCCAGGACTTTAATTGGATCTGTTTGCGGCGCATATCAAATGATGAAGTTTGGAATTGAACCAACAAGGATGAGTGACATTGCATGGGGAAGAAAGACCTTCTAATAATAATGAAGGAAATTCTACAAGGCATGGTTGAAAGGTCTCATTCCTATAGGCACGAAGACTACATTTTAACGCTGGATGCTTAAGGCAATCTCAGGACGCATTAGTAATATTATGAGCATAAATCAAAGTCATTTAAAATTACCTCTGAACAAATGTAAAGGAGTGCTACCTTGCAGTTGCACTATGGAGATATGCCATCATATTCTTTAGGGTAGCCTCATGCCGAAAACTTCACTCTTGTTCAAAGCTCATTTAAAGCACATTTGGTGCCATCATAAAAAACTAAAACTGGTCCACGCTCAAGCTATGCGCAAGACACAAATGGCACCATTGAAGGTTTAATGTTGGAACAATGTGGGGTTTTTTCTGAACTATCATAGCACTGGCAGCTCGGTTGGAGTTCATGCTCATGAGACCAAAACAACTAATTGTGTGTGTTGAGAGGACATTTTAAAATCACGAAGGAGCACCCAGTTGTATCTTTCGAATCCTCCAAGATCACTTATAGCATCAATAATTGGCTATAATGGAAGGCGTTAAAGGGACGTGACAGGCTACGTTAAAATTTTTTGCAGGTGATGCCACAATTTCATATTAAAACCTGTAAAAAGGAAAGAGCCTTGAAGACAATTGTTCGAAGAGGATGACATCAAACAAGGTATCAACCTCAGTTGCGATTTCATGTATTGAAATCCGTGAGTCAAAATACATGCGGAGGAGGACCAACATGGAGTTTCACATCGTGTAAATGAGTCAGTGTGTAAATTGACAAAGCAGGCCATCGCCAACATGATATTTTCCATTGTAGGGTAAGTCGACTATAACCAAAGTTACAACGCAATGCAGAGCTATAGGGCAGTGTTACCATCAACTGTAAAGGCCACAACAATGCCATCATCATGAAATAGATTATTGTTCATGGCAGAAGAAAGTGAGAAAACAAGCATCACGCGTTCTGCCATCCCAATCACAATGACTGATATAACAAGACCCCCCCAGAGTGCAGGGACTGTGCAACTCATGAAAAAAAATCGCATTATAGAAGCTCAAGACAGGTAGAAGATGAAGTGCTATCGCAGGGAAGTGTGACCAGTCGCGAAGTCGCATCAGGGAGTCGAGACAGTTACCGTAAAAATTGCGACCTACGACCTGGCGGCCTCTAGAGGGTCGCACTCTCAACCAAGTCATTGGGTCGCATTGCAAATCCTTGGATGAAATCCCCTGAATTGTGACCAACCATCAATTGCGATCGTGCGACCTCCACTTTAATGTGACTACATGAACTCACAAGTCACAGTCATGGAATATGATTGATTGCGGTATCACAGTTAAGAAATCCATAGCTCCATGTGACCCACACTGCTATGCGACTAGGTGACCTGCCCAAGGTGCGACTTCCAGGAAAGGGGAAACTATGATTTGCATAAGTAAAATGTTGTGTGGATGATGTCAAGCTCCCCAAGGGGACTTGAACAGTGATGGTTAGAATACTCAACTACGCGTTGAGAAGCTAACAAAGGAGGAAACACCCTTGCTGAAAGGAGGGAGTCAAATGATGTTGAACAACCCATCACCAACACCCATGAAAACAAACTCTCTTCTTTCACCTCAAATTGATCATTCATTAATTGATTTTTTGTAGTAATTATTTCTTGTCTTATTGCCATATGTTCTTCTTGAATTTTAGTGGATAAATTATGTTCTTGTAGGATTAGAGGGCATGAATGTCTCAATCATATAGATTCGCCACCAGCTGGAGAACAATTCAAATTTATGAGCACACATTCATCAATTGCTTAAAGTTGCCTCGACCACAGAAATAGGAGCAGGGAAGTAAGATGTTGAACTATACAGCAAGATTACAATATGTCATGAAAATTGCATTGTGAGGGTTCCCCTTTAGCAAGCCAGATGGTCACTTTCAAACTTCGATGAACCCCTCGATAAACCCCAAGGCACATCACTAGAGGATTGATGAACAAAAGCAAATCATAGTGGCGAGAAAACAAATCAGTTAAGGACCAAGCATCTGCATCATAATGAGACATAGACATCAAGCATTCTAGGGTTTTCAATAACCCTCTATATCCCTCTCCTCTCTCTTTTATCATAATGTAAATTTCAACTACCATTATATCAGCGAGTATGTTAAGATTGATGTGAGCATCTAACAAGCATTCTTGGCTCGAGAAAGAAGTGGGGAAGCTCAAGAGTGAGGAGGGTAGCCAAAAGGGAATGGGGGAACGTCGAGAGTCACAATAGGTGAATAGTCACCTCACCTCTATAAATTTTCCCTTAGGCCTCATTTCAAGAGGACTTTAACACTAGAGTTGAGGCCAATAGAGGTAGTCAATTGATGCTTGAGAGATAAGGCCACTTATCTCTTGGTAGCTAGGAGAGTGGGTTTGTAGTAGGGCTAGGGTTTTGACACCGAGCGATGGTATGAACAGTCCATGTTCCACTAGTGGGTATTGACCAGTTGCATGATATGTATTTGAAGTTGCAACAATATTAATAAGATGTTTTTTCTTCCCTTTGCACCAATTCCCATGTTGACTCATGGTGGTTGTATTAGCTGTCTGGTAGCTCACCATATCTGTATGAGTGATTTCAGATACGTGAGATGTTATGTATTAATACATAGTGGTTGCATATATGTTTCGCTTTAGAATCTATGTTTACTTGTTCCTTGCCATGTCGGTGACCTATTGTGAACTACTTCACAATTGACCTCTGGCATGTTCTTGTTTATTATGTCCGATGGGGTTTTAGCTAACTAATCGCCCTCATCGTTAATCTCTTCTTATTGTTGTTGTGATTTGTTTAAACCTATTTCTACAATTTGTCAATCTTGGTCTGATTTTGTTTCGCTTCCTGAGCACTTCATTTCCACCCTACTCTAGCACCTTCTCATTTGATAACTAAGAGAAGAAAACATTCATGGCGGTAGTCGGGCCCACATACCAAATGGGGCTCCTATTCCAAACTATGCGAGGTCTAATTGGGACTTCACACCAGGGAGACCCCTTAGTCGTTGGCGGTACATTTTTTCCTGTCAACAAATTAGTGCTAGAAGGAGGGACGATGACAAGTTGAGCCCTTGGAACTTGTAGTTTAGTCCCATATATGTTAATGGCTTCGACCAGAATATTGCTCCCAGGGTGTTTATCTAGTTTTTCTATTTTCCGATTTTCTATCCCCCAGGAGAAGCTACATCAGTTATCTCAGTTAAAGTTTGATAGTGAGGATGGAACAACTTTAATAGAGCACATCTCTGATTTCCTTGAGTTTTGTGAATCTTTTGAAATTGATGATGAAGAGTTTTCTTGTGCATTTCTCTCCCTCACCTTTGAAGGTCATGTTAAGAAATGGTGCCACGCATTGCTAGCAGCATCCATTCATTCGTTCGAGCAACCCGTCGATAAGCTCAAACAAGCATTAGACAGGTGCAATTTTCAAGATGTGTTAAAGAGGATAAATGAGCTTAGAATGAAACCTGAGGAATATTTAGAGGGCTTTGCTTTTAGATTTGTGCGTCTTTGTTTTGAATTTCCTAAAAGTGATATTGAATGGGTGTATTTGAATATAAGTTTGAGCGATTGGTTCTTGTTTCTTTATAACATTTTCAGTTAGAAACAAGTCCTGTTTCGCATGAGTATCATCATAATAATTTGTAGATTACAAAGCGTCAAGATTATTCACGTAATTTTGTTTGGCCTATCTCTTTGAATCTGGAAAAACCTCAAAACCTCGAGGAAGTGATTATTAGTTTGTGAGATTTCTAATGGTGCAAACAATGAACAATGCTTTCTAGGAAACAGATCTGATGGCCTCGCCTATAAATCCCTCATACATTCTTTTGGTTTTGAATTTGAAAATCACATAACATCTCTTTCGATCAAATCCACTAAATATATGTTGCACTATATCACGGGATCTCATTCAACTGTACACGATGGCATTGGTCATGTCTTAGGTAATGATTGTCTTATCAAATCCACATAACACATCAGGCTTGTAAATTCATCTTGCTCTTTGGCAAACATAAATGGGTATGATGTGAGTCTAGGTCCAATCGGTGCTCCTTCATCTCACCTTGTGCATCCATTCTACCCTGATTTAGTTCATGGGTCTACTGCATTGGTGGTTCCTTCAGATCATTCATACCTTTATCTTACATGTGTTGATTGCAATGACGTGCATGGGGGTGAGCTTTCAAATTCAAGGGATGCAGAGTCTAAATCCCTTATGCCTGATATTTCCTATTCACATTCTTTAACAGGCGAAGAAGAGGGCCCTGCATCTCGTCCAACTCAAGCTGGTTCTCTCATTAATCTCTCTTCCCCCCCAAGCTAAGAAGAGCCTTATGTATTAGATACCCAGCTTGATCAAACTGGTGGTTTCAACAATTCTCATTTTGTCGGATATATATTTGCTCATGCCTCTCGTGATTATCCTATGAAGCCACTAGAGTTTGCTGACCCACCTTTCGAAAGTTTAGGGACTCATCTGGAAGTTGAGGAACTTTAGCTTCCATTGATGGTTATGTTAGGTTCTCACGTTCCTAATGAGTCCCCTGAACCAAATCAAATTAGGGTTTCTGAAATTAGGTTTTCCGAACATCATGCTCCTCACAACATTTTATCATCGGATGTGAGCTCATCTTGGAAACCCTTTGATTCGAGCAATGTCTCTTTGAGAAACTATTTCCATCACATTTCAACTGATGTGCATAAACCTCTATATCCTAGTTTGTTTGCTGAAAGAAGTGCTATGGCCAGTATATGAAATCTTTTTGATTGTCTCCCAGCCAATACAATCTGTCAACATACACAGTCAAATGATACCTTTCAATATCCTATGAGGAAAGGGTCTAATCGCATGATCTCCCCTTTGCCTAACACTCTTGTGGTTAATTCAGTTCATTCTTGGGAATCTAAAGAGTCTCATTTGTTGAGTTATCGATCTATCAATATTCAAACAATGAATCCCATCCACAATATTTTCACTGATAGTTGTCCAGTCACAACCAACAATAACCATATACACCCATCTACAAATCTTGCAAAGCTACCAATATTGGATGGTGTGTAATTTGAAGGTTCAGAGGTCAGCTAGGACGCTGAGGCACTTCATCTTCCACTAATGGTTATGTCAGGTCATCACGTCCCTCACGCAGTCCATGAACAATTTCAAACTAGGGTTTCTGAAATTAGGGTTTATGTGTTTGAATCCTCAGGGATCTCAATTACACTCAACAGGGGACCCTCTTTTCAAGGTTATCAAGTTTATCATCCTCTACATCATGATAGGGTCATTGATTGGATCAATCTGGCTCATTCCTTTACTAGCTGAAAGCATCTTGCCTTAATTGCATTGGATTTAGGGTTAGGCATAAACAGATGTATGTTATGTCTGGATGACTATAAATTTCACGCTTGTAGTTTGGTTTACCAAGATTGGGTTGTAGTTCGCCTTGAAAGGACTTCTCTGCCACATTTCCCTATAGGTGGATGAGATGTTCTTGCTGTTGTGCATACTTTACAAGTAAACATGTTATATTTTGCACAACTCTTTCCACAATTTCTAATTGATGTCATCTTTGTTTTTGTAGGCTGGGAACTGTTGTGGTGGCTACATCGGAAGTGTGATTTCACATAACTCGACCTATGCTTTGGTTAAATTAGGATCTAGGGTTTTAGGCTAGTTACGTTTTAGTTTTTCTTATTAGTTAGCTGGTAGGAATTTTCTTTATTATTTAAATTTGTCATGCTGCATTCTCTTTAATGTAGGTAGTTAGTTCCCTGATTGTTTCTTTATGCACTCATGTCCTTGCATTTTGCTTGTTGTTGAATAACATTCATGAAATCTCTCCATATGCATTGCATTGGTCCTTTAATTGAAATTAGTTGATCTCTTTTGCACATAGCATTACATTGCGTCATTCACCACGTCTGCTACATTGCACCATACACCTGCCTTCTCGCTCAGCACACACTCACCTTTGACCTAGCCTTGAATTTTCACCTATGTTGCATGCCGCTGCATGGGCCTTCATAAGCTTGAAGATTGCAAAAATTGTGGTGTTGTGAATTGCTTTCTCATACCTTTTGCTCTTACTCCAAGTGCATTGCTTCGACCTCTTCACACCGGCTTGTAAACCCTAGGAGAGTTTCCTAGTCACCTAGCCCTAGAACTAAAACCCTAGCCCTGTGATTGTGTGAAGTTGTGATGGTTATGGGTAGCATCTCTTAGAGCCAGTCATCAAATTCACATCCTGAATATCTCTCCTACGAGTCAAATATGAAAAAATTTCTCATGGGGAACCCTAATCTGTTTAAATGAGCTATACCCATAACCTGAACCTAGTGCCCAGCATGGTCTTGATTGTTTGAATGACTTGTGTTATTTTTTACATACTGACTAGAAATGACATGTGAAAGCTTGGCATGAGGGCAAATCTAAATCAGGATATCTCTTAGTTTCTATCAAAGAGGAAACAACCTCTCTTGCTCGTAAAATAAGTCGGGATCCCTCATTTGCCCTGGTGCAATGAACGCTTTGAAATAAGTGAAAATGCACATGTAAAAGAAAATGAAACAAAATAAAGGGTAAAGGATCAAGAAATGCTTCCTATGCAGAGAGGTAATGCAATGAATCCACCACGGAACTGACTAGGCTCGCTGGTAGCGGAGCAATGTTTGTGATTTCTTGAAGTGACTCCACCAGGGTACTGTCTAGGCTCGTTGGTAGTGGAGCAACACCAGAAGCTTACTTTTAAAATTCTGAATACAAGAAGCCCTTTGCCATGTTCTTTGCATCATCATGAACTACCGGCATGTGTGAACTATTAATGAGGTGTTTACTGATTGGAAAGACCTAGCTGGGGCATGAGGGAAGGCATATCTGCACAGGTCAAGGCAACACAAGAGGTTCCCATAGTAACTGTTCAATATTCATTACATCATACATGGACTCAGATTATTACAAGAATGTTGAACAAAGATACTAGATTCTACTAGTGGTTCGCAAATTGTTGTAGCCGCTACAACACCACCCAAATTTTTTGGCATATCTAAAATTCAGGGTCCCCTGCTGCTCGCCTCAAGCCATCCAGAGATGCTCCAGTTGTTTGTTGGCTAATTCACCACATGGCTTGTTCTTGTCAGACCCCATCGATGCATTCACTTGTGTAATCATGCGATATATATTGCATCCTTTTGTCATGCCCCACCTTGTGCATAGACCCAACCCTTCCATTAGGGTTTTGGAAATGTGATGTATTGCCTAGACTTCATATATTTTCCCCATACAGTTCAAATTAATGGTGACACCATGCGTGGGTGGGCAAGACCCCAATCTAGCATTCATTATGATTGACCATACTAGGGTCTGGAGAGAAACCCTAAATCGACCCTCGAATGTCTCCCTTCATGTTTTAGATTAATTCATCTACCTCTAGAGTTACATTCTCATAGAACATGATCAACATTATGGTAAGAATCATTGGGTGTCATATCCTCCTAGGTTCATGGCTGGTTCCCCATCTCGAAAGGCGCATTAGGGTTTGTAAGCATCATGACTTTCCCTTATCGCCTTTGTAGCCTTAGGTGCATGTGATTAAGGATCCAATCCTATTTGGAATTAGCCCTCACTCTCCATAAAGTACCTTCACTTCAAGGCACATGCATTATGATTGCCTCGCCACCCTGGGAAGCATGGGATATCAAAATTCCTTGCACTAAGCATGCTCATTAAATTGCCCAAATGTGGAGTTGGTATAAAGTGCAATCACCTTTCACTATGTGCGTAGAATTGATTTATAATTATGTTATCACCCCAACCATCTTAAATTGATTGCTTTCTGCATTTTAATTATTGATTACTTCTCTTTCTAGGACTTTAATTGGAGCTGTTTGCGGCACATATCAAATGATGAAGTTTGGAATTGAACCAACAAGGATGAGTGACATTGCATGGGGAAGAAAGACCGTCTAATAATAATGAAGGAAATTCTACAAGGCATGGTTGAAAGGTCTCATTCCTATGGGCACGAAGACTACATTTTAATGCCAGTTGTGTAAAGTAATCTTGGGATGCGTTAGTAATATTATGAGCATAAAGCGAAGTCATTTAAAATTACCTCTAAACAAATGCAAAGGAGTGCTACCTTACAGTTGCGCTATGGGGATATGCCCTCATATTCTTTAGGGTAACCTCACGCTGGAAACTTCACTCTCATTCAAAGCTCGTTTAAAGCACATTTGGTGCCATCATAAAAAACTAAAATTTGGTCCATGCTCAAGATATGCGTAAGACACAAATGACACCATCGAAGGTTTAATGTCTAAACAATGTGGGGGTTTCTCGAACCTATCATATCATTGGAAACTCGGTTGGAGTTCACGCTCATGAGACCAACGCACCTAATTGTGTGTTTTGAGAGGACAATTTAAAATCACGAAGGAGCACCCAATTGTATCTTTCGAATCATCCAAGATCACTTATAGCATCAATAACTGGCTATAATGGAAGGCGTTAAAGGGACATGACGGGCCGTGTTAAAATTTATTGCAGGTGATGCCACAATTTCATATTACAACCCATCAAAAGGAAACAGCCTTGAAGATAGTTGTTCAAAGAGGATGACAAAAAACAAGGCATCAACCTCAGTTGCGATTCCGTGTATTGAAATCCGAGAGTCAAAATACACGTGAAGGAGGACCAACATTAGTTTCACGTCGCGTAAATGAGTCAGTGTGTAAACTGACAAAGCAAGTCATCGCCTGTTGAAAATGCAACAAGATGATGGAGCTTAGTGAAAAGAAGTCACCTGCACTAAGTGGTCCCGCAGGCTATTTTTTGGCGCAAAGTCTAGTTTTAGACTATGTCTATTTTTAGACATATGGATCATGGTCTATGAGTTGCAGGATGCTATTTGTGAATGATTGGTCATGTTGGTAAAAATAGATGGACCTCTATTTTTAGACATATGGGCAGAGTCTATTTTTAGACTGCCAGTCTAAAAATAGAACAGTCGAATATTATTAGCTCTTAATAATATTTGGACTATAAACATTATCTTATCCTCTTGCAACACTTTAGTTCGAGCTACGGATGTGGCACATGCAACTGCCAGAAGGAAATACGTTTTTCCTATGGGTTTGTTGAGCTATTGCATGATGGACTTCAGTTAGAACTCAAGTGATTGAGTTTGGTGGAGTTGATTGAGGAGTTGATGGAGTTGTGTTCAGTTTGACTTAGTTGAACTAGTTGTATTTAGTCTAACTGACAAATACACTAGTGATGAGTGGTGTGAATTAATTATTAATTAATTCGCTAATTATTAACTCATAAATCAACTAAAGAATACATCAGTTAACTCAGTGCATGGACAGTTCAGTGGAGACAAGTGTTAGAGGTGAGTGGAAGGGCAAGACAGCTGCCAGTTGTGACTATAGTTGTGCATGAGATTTGCACAATCAGTGGATTGAGATTGCCAATGAAGATTGCGTAGTGCAACACAAGGGAAATACGAGTTTGGATCAGCCATTCTCATCTATTCTCATGCAGGATTGCGCAGTGGAAGCAGCAGTAGCGGAGGAGATTGAGTTAAGTTGTGTGTAATAGGTGGAGATAGTGCTGAGTACGTGGAGGAGTATTGTACTATGTATTGTTACATGTTTTCAATCAATATAATATTAATTAGTTGGGGGTTTTCACTTGATGCTTTCCCTGATATACTGTGTTGATAATGTGTGATTGATGCTTCCAATGTGCGCATGCGATTGTTTCTTAATACTGCTAAATTGATGATCAACGTAGAGGAGGTTATGTATTATGCATGATTCTGCAAATAGTGTATAATCAGGATAATCTCTATGAATAAGTGTCATATTATTCAAAATTTCCACATTGCCAACATGATATTTTCCATTGCAGGGTAAGACGACTGTAACCAAAGTTACAATGCAATGTAGAGCTATAGGGCAGTGTTCCCATCAGTTGTAAAGACCACAATGGTGTCATCGTCATGAAACATATTTTTGTTCATGGCAAAAGAAAGCGAGAAAAAAAGCATCACACTTTTTTCCATCCCAAGCACAATAGCTGATAGAAAAGAACCGCTTAGAGTGCAGCGATTGTGCAACTACAGAAGCTCACGATAGGTAGAAGATGGAGTGCGACTAGTCGCGAAGTCACATCAGGGACTTGAGACAGCTACCGAAAAAATTGCGACCTGCAACCTAGTGACCTCTAGAGGATTGCACTCCCGACCAAGTCATTGGGTCGCGTTACAACTCCTTGGATGAAATCCCCTGAACTATGACCAACCATTAGTTGCGACTGTGTGACCTCCACTTTAATGCGACTTCATGAACTCAAAAGTCACAGACCTGGAATACGACTGGTCTTGGGATCGTAGTTAAGAAATCCATAGCTCCATGCGACCCACACTACTATGTGACTGGGAAACCTTCCTAAGGTGCGACTTCCAAGAAAAGGGAAACTATGATCTTCATAAGTAAAATGCAATGTGGATGAGGTCAAGATCCCCAAGGGGACTTGAACGTTGATGGTTGGAATACTCGACTATTCATTGAGAAGCTAACAAAGGAGGCAATGCCCTTGCTAAAAGGAGTGAGTCAAATGGTGTTGAACAACCTATCACCAACACCCACGAAAGAAAACTCTCTTCTTTCACCTCAAATTTCTCATTCATTAATTGATTTTTTTGTAGTAATTATTTCTTGTCTTGTTTCCATATGTTCTTCTTCAATTTTAATGGATAAATTATGTTCTTGCAGGATTATAGGGCATGAGTTTCTCAATCATATATATTTTCCACCAGTTGGAGAATGATTCAAATTTATGAGCAGACATTCATCAGTTGCTTAAAGTTGCCTCAACCATAGAAATGGGAGTAGGGAAGCAAGATGTTGAGCTATGCAACATGATTACGATATGTGATGAAGCTTGCATTGTGAGGATTCCTCTTTAGCAAGCTAGATGGTCCCTTTAAAACTTCGAAGAACCCCTCGATAAACCCCAAGGCACATCACCAGAGGATTGATGAACGAAAGCAAATCATAGTGGCGAGAAACAAATCAGTTCAAGACCAAGCATTCACGTCATAATGAGACATAGGCATCAAGCATTCTAGGGTTTTCAATAACCCTCTATATCCCTCTCCTCTCTCTTTTATCATAACGTAAATTTCAACCACCATTATATCAGTGAGTATGTTGAGATTTATGTGAACATGTAACAAGCATTCTTGGCTTGAGAAAGAAGTGGGGAAGCTCAAGAGTCAGGAGGGTAGCCGAAAGGGCATGGGGGAACGTAAAGAGTCACGGTAGGAGAACAATCACCTCACCTCTATAAATGTTCCCTTATGCCTCATTTGAATAGGACTTTAGCACTGGAGTTGATACCAATAGAGATAGTTAATTGATGCTTGAGAGCTAAGGCCACTAAGCTCTTGGTAGCTAGGAGAGTGGGTTTGCAGTAGGGCTATGGTTTTGACACCGGGCGATGGTATGAACAATCCATGTTCCACTACTGGGTATTGAACAGTTGCATGATATGTATTTGAAGTTGTAGCAGTATTAATAAGATGTTTTTTCTTCCCTTTGCACCGATTCCCATGCTAAGTCATGGTGATTGTATTAGCTATCTAGTACCTCACCATATATGTATGAGTGCTTTCATATGCAAGAGATGTTATGCACTGATACATAGTGGTTGCATGTATGTATCACTTTAGAATCTCTATTTACTTGTTCCTTGCCATGTCGGTGACCTATTTTGAACTACTTCACAATTGACCTCCTTCATGTTCTTGTTTATTATGTCCGATGGGGTTTTAGCTAACTAATTTCCCTTATCATTCAACTCTTCTTATCATTGCTGTGATTCTTTTAAATCTCTTTCTGCAATTGGTCAATCTTGGTCTGATTTTGTTTCATTGCACGAGCACTTCATTCCCACCCCTCTATGGAACCTTCTCATTTGATAACCAAGACCAGAAAACATTCATGGTGGTAGTCGGGCCCACATACCGGATGGGGATCCTATCCCAAACAATGTGAGGCCTAATTGGGACTTCACACCAGGGAGACCCCTTAGTCGTTGGTGATACATTTTGGCCTGTCAATAGTACCTTAGAGATTACATGCCCTAATGGAAAGTTATTCGCACTTGACGATTAGTTCACATTATTGGCTTTTGATCCAGTGATTTCATGGGTGTTTGACTTCAGTTCCTCTATTCACATTCTGTGGATTGCGCTGATAGTACCTTGAGGACCATTTTCATTATTGGTGGTTTCTCTCATGCTTGTTAACAATTTACATCATTGACTAGTAATCAAGCAAATTTCTAGCATGTTCGACGTCAGCCCGTCCATTCACATCTTAGGATTTGTACTTTGATCGGGTCGTGTTGGAGAGAAAGACCTTGGGCTGAGATCACAAAATTCTACGTTGCGAAGTGATGTGACATGGTTTTGTTGATATACATGTCTCTTTCAGATGGATGGTTGCGATCGTACCATGAGTTATCATATGTGATCCTTCTAATTTTTGGATGGCTGCATCCATACCTTGGTTTCATTATGATCCTCTTTGATGCATGGATGCGCCCATATCTAGATCCATTTACATGATCATTCTTTGGATGGCTGCATCCATGCCACGATTCATGTATAATTTGATAGAGTTCTCATTTATGCATATGTATCTATACTTGCTTATAGGTTTTCCAAAAACATACTACTGTTCCCTGCACTTATTCATAAAGCATTGCATCTGTTACACAACATTTTTTCACTGTCCCTGTACTCCCCATTCCTTGATCTTGGAGAACCTCTACAATGAACCCTACATGCTTACCCTTCATGAAGAAACTCCAATTGTGTCCATCTTCATGAGTAGAACAATTCCCTTTTGCACCATTTCCAAAAAATCTTCTGTTTTGCCCAGTTTACAAGACCGACACTAATGGCCCTTGTCCTGCTCGCACCAATATGCAGGGATTAACATTGTCCCTAGCATTGACTGGAGCAACTAAGCTATGTTCTAGTCGTGCTGATCCTCTTATGGAATTTTTTTTAAATATAGAGCCAAGGCTTCTAGCTCTAGAATCTTCATAACGGAAGTTTGGTAAATGGTTTGGCTGGATGGGGTCGAGAATGTCAGTTTGGGATCCTTTTGCCTATAATGATGGAACTACCTCAAGAGATAAGACCTTCTCCCACGGGAAGAGGATCCATCTCCCATCCATTCATCCTATATAAACCTCCCTTTTTCCCAAGCACAAGCTAGTGTTAATATTGGTGTGCTAGTGCTAATTAAGTTTGGAGTAAACAACAAGCTATTCATAGTTGTAGCTCTCTAGTTGTGTGAGAGAGAAGTGTGATTTCGTTTGGAGTGAAACCTAAAGGGAAGAGACTTAAAACTATTGTTGTTGAGGCCATCATGGAATGCTAGCAGAAGTGTGTGGGAACTTGGTTTTGTCAGAGGAGAATGGCAACATCAAGACAATGGTTGTAATCTCTGCTTGATTCAATATATATATGAAACTATCGATTGATTTCCTACATGATTTATCATCTTTCATATTCATGGCTTAATGTTTCTTGACTTGTTAAGTACACTGAATTACAATTTGTCTATTATCACAGTTGTTATTTTCTATTGTTTACTTGTTTAAGGTGTTTGAAGAAGGAAGCGAGAGATAGCTAGAGTGAGCAAGCAAAGACATCATCAAATGGGATAAGTGTACTAAGAGGTAGGCCCTCTTAATTGGTTCTTACCTAAGGAAATCTTCCATAGAATGTATCTGTTGTGTCTAGACCCATTATCAGGCTAGAGGAATTTGTTTGTGTCACCACTTATAATTTTACTTCACCACAAGTGCATGGAGGGAATGATTGATTATGAGAATCTCTTATACAAATTTTCTTTTGTATCAATACAATTTCCTTGAGTGGCCACACTAGCTAGGGCCATGGAGTGCTCCCTACTAAACAATTTAAACCATATAAAAATATTGATGTTATGATATTTGATTTGGTTGTGTTATTGAAAGTGCTCATCCTATATGGAATATCATGTTATCTTGAACATACTACATGTCTTTCAAGAAGAATATTCTAGGCATATCATCCACCTACTATATAGTGTTGGTTTTCTTTCTTTTACTAAACCCAACAAGAGATCAAGACCTTCCTTTCTCCAGTAAACAATGCCTCCAAAAATCCTTCTCCTCTAATTCTCTTGTTAATGCATATAGAATGTGTTTTCCAATTATTTACCTTGAAGAACCTAAAGTGATAAAACATTACCCCAATTATGATATAATCTTAGCATGGGAATACATTTAGAGATTTGAAGTTTACCTTAACAATTATGGCATTATAACCATAAACTATTATTTTAAAACCAACCCTTTTCCTCCAATAATCAACAACAATCCAATAACTAACAACAAGTTCTAAGTATCCTCACAGTTATGATATTATTAATCAGTTTACATGCATGAAAACAAGTGATCATAATAGATAAACCTATAGCAAAGGTAAATAACAATTTTGACATACATTTGAATATTGGAAGAAAGAAGGAAACAAGTATTCTTATAAACACAATATAATTCTCTTTACGAAAGGCATACATATCTTCCTAAGGGAACCTCACATATTTTTCTTTCTATCCCGTTGTCACTGCTACAACACCCTCCAAATTTTGGCCTATATACTTTGGAGCCTCCCTTTAACCATCTGAACTATCTTTTCTAGTTGTTAGAGTCATCCCATGTTTGCTTCCTAAGTTTCTAATTGCCTTTTTAATGAAATTCCAAGTGTCATATTTTGTTAAGGGTAGTGTTGAACTTTGTGGAAAGGAGTCACAAGACATTTTTAAGAGGCATGTCTAGTGCTTTATATTGTACTAATGGATTCTATCTATCATAGGGATATGTATTGTCCTCATTCTCAAATTCCTACGAACTTTCTTGTTGCAGTCGACACTTGTGTCACAAAATGTATCTTAAGTGTTAGACTTGGAGGTAAGTGTCATATTGTCAACATTTCAGTGGATGCATGTTGATTTAGGGTATTCAATGTTTCATTTTCATGTGCATGGTCTCTTGTGAGTGTGTGATCATGTTCAATTCTTATTGCTTTCTTCGGTCTCATATTTCTACCTCACTCATCCCACGCTTAGTCAAATTTTGAGTTTTCTTGTCTTCACAACTTGCCTGACCAAGTACCCATCCACCTATCTCCTTGAATTGAAAAATGTGTAGTCAAAATCCCCAGTCAAGAATCCTTACTTCTTAGAACTATGCAATTCACAGTCGCATAGGATTGCCTCCTAGAACTATGCATTGTACAATCTCAATTCCCAATCATTGTCAACAACACTTACCCATTGTGCAACCCTTTTCTATCCTTTCCTCCACTGCACACTGCAAACTGCACACTGCACACTTTTAGTTAGCAGTTGGACCCTATCTTAGTCCTCAATTTTCTCAACTATGCAATGCATGGACACTCTCCTTCCAGAATTGCACACTATATAATCAAAGTGAGTAAACCTACCTCCCTACGTCCTTGAATCTCTCCACTGCACAACAAAACCTTCTTGTCTTTCAACCATTTCTCACTATGTAGTCAAAAATCGTATAATCTCATCCTTTCCTCCTACACAAATGCACTACACAATCCTAGGTATCCTCATCAATCCTGCACACTGTCCCAACTCAGTCAAAATGTTGCATGAGAAATAGGGTAGACTAGGATATTTTGGGACTAATGTCATCTTGTCAAGTGTGAATCTTATTTAATATGTGTTATTAGCTTAACATGACAGGATGATGCTCGAGGAGGATGCGAAGGAGATGATGCAAAAAAAAACTTGTGAAGCTGAAAACATAAAGAAATTATCAAGTTTATATATGAAGGGACATTGGATCATGACATAAGAATGAAGTTCAAGATCATATGGAAGATTCTATATCATCTCAACCTATTGGAGGATGAAGATGAAGCACATACAAGATTTGTAAAAAATATGTGAAGATAACAGTAAGGAGAAAGCTTGGAATTGATACCTTACCATGAAGTTCTATGTCACCATCACCAAGCCGTGGCTTATCCAAGTGTCACCATAAGAGTCCTATGTGTCATTGTATTTTTCCACAACATTTATGGAATGTAATTATGTAGTTTCCAAAAATAAGACGTAAAATGTGTGGAAGCCCAAGGGTTACACATGGAATGTAAAATGTCATATAGAAGCTAAAAGATCTCATAGGAATTTTAAAAGTCACATGGAAGCTCAAGAGTCATTAGGGAAGCTCAAGAGTCATAAGGGAGGTGTAAAGTCACCTGATTTTTTATATTTATACACCCTCATAGCTCAAGAAAATGACTTTTCACCTTGGATTATCAAGCTAGGTATAACCGTAGAAATTCCTTGTAGATTCAAACTGCTTATGTAATATGCTAAAAAAAAATACTTGAATATACTCTGCTCATTAGGGAAATAATTAATGGATCAAGAAATCATAAAATATGAGACAAGATTCAATCGCATATGCTTAGAGATTTATCTAAAGGGAAATCTTTCTGCTAAAAACCCCTTCCTATCTGTATATTGCATTAGATCAGAAAAATAGAGAATATTTACAATGCTTGCTCAATCTTGAGCGACCTTTGCACTAGTACAATTTATCAAACTGCCTCACAAGCTAACTCTAGCCAATACTTAGCCAATTCTACTGCCTTCCAAACACCTATTTCCTTTCATTGTTTCTCAAGGAATTATCCCCCTATTAATTAGGGAAGTCCCCATCCTGAATTGCGCAATATCTATAGGTCCTTCTCTGACTGCATGCACCACCTGTACAACTCAAAAAATTATACAACTGATAGTACACTGCCCTTGAACTCTACTCTCATCTGGGTAACTTGAATTTCATGCATGCATGAGTTAATTATGAATTATTTATCTATTAACTGGTTGAACACATGAAGCTGCACCCGACTGCTAGACCTCGTACTAGTTCCTCTAATAGTTGGAACTAATTTAACCTGCTTTCACTCAGTTTAACTGAATTAAATTATTACAACTCAAATTAAACTCAACCTAGGCTCCTAAAATTTAGGAACCACTCTACATGACTCAAGTTAGGCTCTCAAATCTAATTAATTGAGACAAATAAGTGAAAATAACTTAGTTCACTTATTCTTGTTGTCTTGTGATGTGGAATTACAATTTTCTCCTAATTTAATTCAAGGGAAAATTAAATCAGGATTTTCTTGTTGCCATTTTCGACACACCCTCTCAAGAAGAAAGGGATTATATGCTACTACAATATTTCCTCTATGGATTTCCTTTGTCAAAATATCTTCATCCCATTCCTTTGTATGAATGTACTCTAACAACATGATTCTCCTTTGCACACAATATCATAGATGGTGATACCAGATGTCGATATGCTTGGATCGATCATGAAAAAGTAAATTTTCATAGAGTTTGATACAACTTTGATGGTCACATTAAATCATAATGTGATCCATCATCTAACCAAATAACCCAACAAGAATCTTGCTCATCCAGATAGCTTCACAAGTTTCTTGACTAGCAACCATGTACTATGCTTTTGCTGAACTAAGTGCAATTGATATTTGCTTCCTATTGTACCAAGAAATTGATGCTAAACCAATACTGAAGATGCCTCCTGATGTGATATTTATATTTGATGTACTACCTTCCCAATCTACAAATGTGAAACCTTGCAGCTTCATTCCCTCTGTATGCCTATACCAAAGACCAAATTGAGTGGTGCCTTTCTGGTATCTCAACACATGTTTGGATGCCTTCCTATACCATTTGGTTGGATTAACCGTTGCTTGACTAAGCTGGTTAACTGAATAACACATGTTTGGTTGTGTGTTCACCAAATACATAAGTGAACCCACAAGATACCTGTAAATAGTAGCCTCCACTACTTCACCTAATGTAGCATCTTCCTTCCTCCAATTACCTGCTAAAGGAGTCTCCGTGCGTTTTCTACTCTCCATGTGGAACTTCTTTAGTATCTCATTGGCATACTTTCCCTGAGAGACAAATAGTTCCCCATCTCCTTTCCATACTTCCATGCCTAGGAAATAATGCATGAGCCCCAGGTCTTTCATCTCGAATTCTCTTGCAAGATTCTATTTACAAAATTTGACAAACTTCTCATCACCTGTTAGTATTAAATCATCGACATATAATACTATAATCAATTATTTAACTTCAACCATAATATTGTAAATGTTTACATCTGCT
Organism: Pinus taeda; assembly: GCA_000404065.3. Classification (NCBI taxonomy): domain Eukaryota; kingdom Viridiplantae; phylum Streptophyta; class Pinopsida; order Pinales; family Pinaceae; genus Pinus; species Pinus taeda. Next base: position 147,017 of record APFE031443720.1, read on the forward strand.
TCACATTTGGTGAAGCCCAACCTAGTGAAATATTTGTTGATCCTGGTGTACCAAACACAGGGTGCTTGCTTCAATCCATACAACACTTGCTTGAGTCTGCACACATGTGACTCTATGTCAAAGGTGTCAAATTGTTTTGGCTGCTCAATGTACACTGCGTCCTCAATCACTCCATTATGGAATGTTGCCTTCACATCCATAAGATATATCTTCCATCCCATTTTCACTGCAACAGCTAAAATTGATTTGATTGAAGAGTACCTTTCTATTGGAGCAAAGGTCTCCTCATAATCAATTCCCTTCACTTGAGAGAACCCCTTGACCAAAAACCTGGCCTTGTGTTTCTCGATGCTTCCATTTTTTTCTTGCTTCACCTTGTAGATCCACCTTGAACTTACCACTAATGATATTCCTTTACCATGGCATTAACCCATATTCGCTTCTTCACTTCTTCCTCGAATGAGGATGGTTCTTTCTCAACTAGCTCACTCATTAGAGCCATGTACCTGATGTACCAATATGGTGACCTCCTCTGCCTGCACTGTGATGTGGGTTCTCCCACATTCTCTCTAGCATCATGCAATAATTTGTCAGCTTCCCTGGGGCACTTCCTTCCATCTATGGATGTCTATGCATGAGTGGGTTCTTCCACTCTCTACTCCTCTTCTTGTGGCTGCTCCACATCATCGTGTGGTTCTTCCTTTGGATCCAAAATCTCCTCATTTGCATGTAACTGAAGCTCCCCCTCAAGGGAACATCTCATGTCATTCTCTTCATTGAAATTCACATCTCTACAACCAAATTCCATCCTGTGAGATGGAAGGTACACCTGATACTTGTGAGGTGTATTAGTGTACTCCAGAAATATGCTCAACTCAACTATTAGATCTAGCTTTTTCCTTGCATCCTTGGAAACATGACAGTAAAATGGTGAACCAAAGATCCTGAAGATTGACACATCTGATTTCCTCCCCGAAAGATATTCTTCTGGTGTACTCATCTCGAGAATATGATGAGGATTCATGTTCTACACATATACAACTGTGTTGCATGCTTCAACCCACAAGTGCAATGGTAGGACTTGATCATGTAACATTGCCCATGTAGCTCCCACATTACTCCAGTTCTTCCTCTCAGCCACCCCCATTATGCTGTGGGTTATGGGGTGTTATCAACTCTCGTCAAATACCTTCTGATGCATAGAATTTCTTGAACTCATTTGACACATATTCACCACCATTATTTCTCCTGAGAGCTTTCACTTTCCTACCATTTTATTTCTCAAAAAGTGCTTTAAATTCACAAAATTTGGAGAATGTCTGGTATTTCTTCTTCATGAAGAAAATCCAACACTTACGTGAGAATTCATCTACAAATATAACATAATCCCTGTGTTTGTCCGTGCAGGCTATCAAGAAAGGTCCACACACATCTGAGTGAAATCTTTCAAGGGCTTCTTGCACTCTATTGTCCTTATCATGAAAGGTGGTTTTGGTGTACTTCCCCAATGTAAACCCTTTACATGTATCTCAATGCTCTAGTGCACCCTTGGGAAGTCATGTAGAAATCTATTGCATGATATTCAAGGCTCCATGGTGCAAATGGTCAAGTTTCCTATGCCATAATTCACCGATGTCTCGGATTCGCACCTTCTCTGATTTCGTTCTCAAGGAATCACAATATTCATCATCTAATTTTTAGAGGTGCTTCACTCAAACCCTAATCTACTTCACTTGTTCGGTGGCGATATGTCTAATGAAAGCCTTTCCTTTTATAAATATCATATTGTAGCCGTGGTCTTCCAACATAATAACTAAAACTAAATTATTCTTCAGACCTGGAACATACATGAAATCTTTAATGTGAGAGGAGAACCAAACTCCCTCTGAAAAGTAATTGTACCGATACCGGTTGCACTATACCTTCGATCATCTCCCATATTGATGTGTATTTTTAGGTCATTTTCCTCCAAGTTATTGAAAAATTCTTTATTTCCTGTCATATGGAATGAGGCTCCACTATCCAGATACCACATAGTACCCATCACCGATGTCACCATGCATGTAATGAGTGTGAAATCCAAAACGAATTGTGAAGCTAGAGCTTCACCTACCACTCCTTCTGAGGGCTTCTTTTTGACCTTCTTGTGCGGAAAATTTAGGGCATAGTGTCCCAGCTCATGCTAGTGAAAAAATTTAATCTTTAAAAAGTATTTCTTCTTGCCCGCCTGACCAGAATCTCCTTTGGATTGGGATTTCTTCCCTTTCCCTTTCTTTTCCTTTCTAGCTAAGGCACAATTCTCCTCATCATTATTGGCATTATGTTTCTGGTATGGTTATATGTTACAGATGTTGTACTTGATGGCAACACCCATGGCATGGTTCTCAATATGATGAGAATTAAGAAGTAAACAGGAGAAATGTTCATGGAATTTTATGCAGAGAAAAGTTTATAAAAGTTTATTTCATGTGGAGAAAAGTTCACGGAATTCTATGCAGAGAAAAGTTTATTTCATGTGGGAAAACTTACCTTTGGTCGATGGTAGTTAGTCCTTGGAATTTGAACCTATGGTTTTTGGACCATGGCATCTCGACAAATGTGTTGATCCCTAGTATTGAGTTGACGGTATTGGTTTGTTATGGTTTTGGCCCATGGTATTGGTCCATGATTTGAGGAAGAGCTTGCCTATATAAAACAAAGGAGATCATTTGGCTTGTGTATGCTTTTGGGTTGAATATCTTAAGATCTGAAATATTGGGTTATTGTTTCAAAAGCTCGATCAATATGAAAGTGAAGTGGAAAGCGAATCTGTGAAGGGTGATCTCTCGAGTGCTGCAGCTGCGGAAGTGCGGAGGCG
>APFE031443720.1:161747-184695 GCA_000404065.3 Pinus taeda
TGTATTTATAGTGTTCTTAGAGGAAGTTATTCAGTTCCAACATCAATGGGATACTCCCTCTTTGGATGGGGTAGCTCCTCTCTTGATGGGATAAGTTCCTCTATCATAGGGATGCATGAACCATCTGGAGGCGCTTAATACACGTCAAACACTCTTCTAGAAGGCTCTAGAAGTGACCACAAGTAACTTTTTAGAGATGAAACTCGTGCCTTTTGACCTTTACAGGGGTACGCACCCAACCTTTAGCTTACAGAGCGTATAAATACGCAGGTACAGTGTGTTAAGAGTGCGTACACGCAGGCAAGGTAGAGAGAACCTGCGTACCCAGAGATAAACATGTTTTAAAGTGACTTTCTCTCTTTTTGAAGTTTGACATGAAGAGCAAAGGTTTGAGGCTTGACAAGGAGGACAACATGACTATTTAACTGCAGATAACCATGGTGACAAATTTCAGTGTAACAGATATGCATTGTCCTCATTCTCAATTTCCAACGAACTTTCTTGTTGCAGTCGACACTTGTGTCACAAAATGTATCTTAAGTGTTAGACTTGGAGGTAAGTGCAATATTGTCAACATTTCAGTGGATGCATGTTGATTTATGGTATTCAATGTTTCATTTTCATGTGCCTGGTCTCTTGTGAGTGTGTGATCATGTTCAATTCTTATTGCTCTCTTTGGTCTCATATTTCTACCTCACTCATCCCACGCTTAGTCAATTTTTGAGTTTTCTTGTCTTTACAAATTTCCTGACCATGTACCCATCCACCTATCTCCTTGAATTGAAAAATGTGTAGTCAAAAGCCCCAGTCAAGAATCCTTACTTCCTGGAACTACGCAATTCACAGTCACATAGGATTGCCTCCTAGAACTATGCATTGCACAATCTCAATGCCCAATCATTGTCAACAACACTTACCCACTGCACAACCCTTGTCTATCCTTTCCTCCACTGCACACTGCACACTTTTAGTTAGCATTTGGGCCCTATCTTAGTCCTCAATTTTCTCAACTATGCAATGCATGGACACTCTCCTTCCATAATTGCACACTATACAATCAAAGTGAGTAAACCTACCTCCCTACGTCCTTGACTCTCTCAACTGCACAATAAAACCTTCTTATCTTTCAAACATTGCTCACTATGTAGTCAAAAATCCTATAATCTCATCCTTTCCTCCTACAGATATGCACTACACAATCCTAGGTATCCTCATCAATCCTGCACACTGTCCCAACTCAGTCAAAATGTTGCATGAGAAATAGGGTAAACTAGGATATTTTGGGACTGATGTCATCTTGTCAAGTGTGAATCTTATTTAATATGTGTTATTAGCTTAACATGACAGGATGATGCTCGAGAAGGATGCCAAGGAGATGATGCAAAAACAAACTTGTGAAGCTGAAAACATAAATAAATTATCAAGCTTATATATGAAGGGACACTGGATCATGACATAAGAATGAAGTTCAAGATCACATGGAAGACTCTATATCATCTCAACCTATTGGAGGATGAAGATGAAGCACATACAAGATTTGTAAAAAATATGTGAAGATAACAGTAAGGAGAAAGCTTGGAATTGATACTTTACCATGAAGTTCCATGTCACCATCACCAAGCGTGGCTTATCCAAGTGTCACCATAAGAGTCCTATGTGTCATTGTATTTTTCCACAACATTTATGGAATCTAATTATGTAATTTCCAAAAATAAGACTTAAAATGTGTGGAAGCCCAAGGGTTACACATGGAATGTAAAAATTCATATAGAAGCTAAAAGGTCTCATAGAAATTTTAAAAGTCACATGGAAGCTCAAGAGTCATTAGGGAAGCTCAAGAGTCATAAGGGAGGTGTAAAGTCACCTGATTTTTTTATATTTATACACCCTCATAGCTCAAGCAAAAGAATTTTCACCTTGGATTATCAAGCTAGGTATAACCGTAGAAATTCCTTGTAGATTCAAACTGATTATGTAATATGCTAAAAAAAAGACTTGAATATACTCTGCTCATTAGCGGAAATAATTAATGGATCGAGAAATCACAAAATATGAGACAAGATTCCATCACATATGCTCAGAGATTTATCTAAGGGGAAATCTTTCTGCAAAAAACCCCTTCCTATCTATATATTGCATTAGATCAGAAAAATAGAGAATATTTACAATGCTTGCTCAATATTGAGCGACCTCTGCACTAGTACAATTTATCAAACTGCCTCACAAGCTAACTCTAGCCAATACTTAGCCAATTCTACTGCCTTCCAAACACCTATTTCCTTTCATTGTTTCTCAAGGAATTATCCCCCTATTAATTAGGGAAGTCCCCATCCTGAATTGCGCAATATCTATAGGTCCTTCTCTGACTGCATGCACCACCTGTACAACTCAGAAAATTATACAACTGATAGTACACTGCCCTTGAACTCTAGTCTCATCTGGTTAACTTGAATTTCATGCATGCATGAGTTAATTATGAATTATTTATCAGTTAACTGGTTGAACACATGAAGCTGCACCCCACTGCTAGACCTCATACTAGTTCCTCTACTAGTTGGAACTAATTTAACCTACTTTGACTCAGTTTAACTGAGTTAAATTATCACAACTCAAATTAAACTCAACCTAGGCTCCTAAAATTTAGGAACCACTCTACATGACTCAAGTTAGGCTCTCAAATCGAATTAATTGAGACAAATAAGTGAAAATAACTTAGTTAACTCATTCTTGTTGTCTTGTGATGTGGAATTACAATTTTCTCCTAATTTAATTCAAGGGAAAATTAAATCAGGATTTTCTTGTTGCCATTTTCAAGACTCCCTCTCAAGAAGTCTAAAGGGATTATCTGCTACTACGATATTGCCTCTATGGCTTTCAAATTTGCATCTTGAAAATTCCTTTGTCAAAATATCTGCATCCCGTTCCTTTGTATGAATGTACTCCAAGAACATGATTCTCCTCTGCACACAATATCGTAGATGGTGATACCAGATGTCGATATGCTTGGATCGATCATGAAAAAGTGATTTTTCATAGAGTTTGATACAACTTTGGTTGTCACATTAAATCATAATGTGATCCATCATCTAACCAAATAACCCAACAAGAATCTTCCTCATCCAGATAGCTTCACAAGTTGCTTGACTAGAAACCATCTACTATGCTTCTGCTGAACTAAGTGCAATTTATATTTGCTTCCTATTGTACCAAGAAACTGATGCTAAACCAATACTAAAGATGCCTCCTGATGTGATCTTCCTATTTGATGTACTATTTTCCCAATCTGCATCTGTGAAACCTTGCAGCTTCATTCCCTCTGTATGCCTATACCAAAGACCAAATTGAGTGGTGCCTTTCTGGTATCTCAACACATGTTTGGATGCCTTCCAATACCGTTTGGTTGGATTAACCATTGCTTGACTAAGCTGGTTAACTGTATAACACATGTTTGGTTGTGTGTTCACCAAATACATAAGTGAACCCACAAGATACCTGTAAATAGTAGCCTCCACTACTTCACCTAAAGTAGCATCTTCCTTCCTCCAATTCCCTGCTAAAGGAGTCTACATGCGTTTGCTACTCTCCATGTGGAACTTCTTTAGTATCTCATTGGCATACTTTCCCTGAGAGACAAACAGTTCCCCATCTCCTTTCCATACTTCCATGCCTAGGAAATAATGCATGAGCCACATGTCTTTCATCTCGAATTCTCTTGCAAGAGCTATTTACAAAATTTGACAAACTTCTCATCACCTGTTAGTATTAAATCATTGATATATAATACTATAGTCAATGATTTAACTTCAACCATAATATTGTAAATGCTTACATCTGCTTCACTTTTGGTGAAGCCCAACCTAATGAAATACTTGTTGATCCTAGTGTACCAAACACAGGGTGCTTGCTTCAATCCATACAACACTTGCTTGAGTTTGCACACATGTGACTCTATGTCAAAGGTCTCAAATTGTTTTGGCTACTCAATGTACACTGCCTCCTCAATCACTCCATTATGGAACGTTGTCTTCACATCCATATGATATATCTTCCATCCCATTTGCACTACAAGAGCTAAAATTGATTTGATTGAAGAGTACCTTTCTATTGGAGCAAAGGTCTCCTCATAATCAATTCCCTTCACTTGAGAGAACCCCTTGACCAAAAATCTAGCCTTGTGTTTCTCGATGCTTCCATTTTTTTCTTGCTTCACCTTGTAGATCCACCTTGAACTTACCACTAATTTCTTCTTTGGTCTTGGGGCAACTTCCCAAACACTATTTCTAACCATGGAATGATATTCCTCTACCATGGCATTAACCCATACTGGCTTCTTCACTTCTTCCTCGAATGAGGATGGTTCTTTCTCAACTAGCTCACTCATCAGAGCCATGTACCTGATGTACCAATATGGTGACCTCCTCTGCCTACACTATGATGTGGGTTCCCCCACATTCTCTCTAGCATCATGCAATAATCTTCCAGCTTCCCTGGTGCGCTTCGTTCCATCTCTGGATTTCTATCCATGAGTGGGTTCTTCCACTCTCTACTCCTCTTCTTGTGGCTGCTCCACATCATCGTGTGGTTCTTCCTTTGGATCCAAAATCTCCTCATTTGCATGTAACTGAAGCTCCCCCTCAAGGGAACATCTCATGGCCTTCTCTTCACTGAAATTCACATCTCTACAAGCAAATTCCATCCTGTGAGATGGAAGGTACACCTGATACTTGTGAGGTGTATTAGTGTACTCCAGAAATATGCTCAACTCAACTATTGGATCTAGCCTTTTCCTTGCATCCTTGGAAACATGATAGTAAAATGGTGAACCAAAGATCCTGAAGATTGACACATCTGATTTCCTCCCCGAAAAAGCTTCTTCTGGTGTACTCATCCCGAGAATATGATGAGGACTCATGTTCTACACATATACAACTGTGTTGCATGCTTCAACCCACAAGTGCAATGGTAGGACTTGATCATGTAACATCTCCCATGTAGCTCCCACATTACTTCAGTTCTTCCTCTCAGCCACCCCATTATGCTGTGGGTTATGGGGTGCTATCAACTCTCGTCGAATACCTTCTGATGCACAGAATTTCTTGAACTCATTTGACACATATTCACCACCATTATTTCTCCTGAGAGCTTTCACTTTCCTACCATTTTATTTCTCAACAAGTGCTTTAAATTCACAAAATTTGGAGAATGTCTGGTCTTTCTTCTTCATGAAGAAAACCCAACACTTACGTGAGAATTCATCTACAAATATAACATAATCCCCGTGTTTGTCCGTGCAGGATGTCAAGAAAGGTCCACACACATCTGAGTGAACTCTTTCAAGGGCTTCTTGCACTCTATTGTCCTTATCATGAAAGGTGGTTTTGGTGTACTTCCCCAATGTAAACCCTTTGCATGTATCTCAATGCTCTAGTGCACCCTTGGGAAGTCATGTAGAAATCTATTGCATGATATTCAAGGCTCCATGGTGCAAATGGTCAAGTCTCCTATGCCATAATTCACCGATGTCTCAGATTCGCACCTTCTCTACTTTCGTTCTCAAGGAATCACAATATTCATCATCCAATTTTTAGAGGTTCTTCACTCAAACCCTGATCTACTTCACTTGTTCGGTGGCGATATGTCTAACAAAAGCCTTTCCTTTTATAAATATCATATTGTAGCTGTGGTCTTCCAACATAATAACTGAAACTAAATTCTTCTTCAGAACTAGAACATACATGACACCTTTTAATGTGAGAGGAGAACCAAACTCCCTCTGAAAAGTAATTGTACCGATACCAGTTGCACTATACCTTCGATCATCTCCCATCTTGATGTGTATTTTTAGGTCATTTTCCTCCAAGTTATTGAAAAATTCTTTATTTCCTGTCATATGGAATGAGGCTCCACTATCCAGATACCACACACTACCCATCACCGATGTCACCATGCATGTAATGAGTGTGAAATCCAACTCGAATTGTGAAGCTAGAGCTTCACCTACCACTCCTTCTGAGGGCTTCTTTTTGACCTTCTTGTGCGGAAAATTTAGGGCATAGTGTCCCAGCTCATGATAGTGAAAACATTTAATCTTTAAAAAGTATTTCTTCTTGCCCACCTGACCAGAATCTCCTTTGGATTGGGATTTCTTCCCTTTCCCTTTCTTTTCCTTTCTAGCTAAGGCACAATTCTCCTCATCATAATGCTTGGATGAGGTTCCATCTCTAGTGTTGCAACTGATCTCTTCTTGTACCAAGTCATACCACAATCACTCCCAATTTTGTAGCTTCTCCCTTCCATTTACCAATCATGGTAGCTGTGCCAACTCTTGGGAAGGCCTAGAAGTTCTAGTCTTATGAGATCATCTTCAACAACTATATTACTAACACTCCCAAGTTCGTCCTGACATTGGGTGAACCTACTCAGTACTGTGGTATTGTGTCACCCTTCTCCATCTTGATCTTTCGAAGCTTGTCCTTCAGTGCCAACTTCTCGTGGTCACTGCTCTTCTGAAACAAGTCTATCAAGGCTTTCTACATTACATATGGGGTATCCTTCCCATGGATATTTGAGACAATATGATCTTGAACTCCTTCTAGTATGAACCTCCTTGGCTTTGCCACACATTTCTTCCACTCTGCCATATCTTGACCATCAGGTTTTGGAGGATTAGGAATATCATTGTCTATGGTCCTTTAGCCCATTGTCTTCCAACACTGCCTCCATCCTGTCCTTCCAAGAAATGTAATCCGAGCTACTCTCAAGGGCATACTTGAGTCTCAATCCATATATGACATCCTGCCGGATCTAAAGAATGATCCTGCAAATTCGATTTACTTGCAAATACAAACTTGAATTATTCTCTTCTATTGTGATTCCTTCTCCGATACCATGTAGAAATTCCTTGCAGATTCCAACTGCTTATGTAATATGCTAAAACAAAGACTTGAATCTACTCTACTCATCAATGGATATAATTAATTGACCAAGAGGTCACAAAACACGAGACAAGATTCATTCACATATGCTCAAATATTTATCTAAGGGGAAAGATTGCTGCTGAAAACCCATTCCTATCTATATATTGCATTAGATCAAAAAAATATAGAATATTTACAATGCTTTCTCAAGCCCGAGTAGCCTCTACACTAGTACAATCTATCTCACTGCCTCACAATCTGACTCTGGCTAATACCTAGCCAATTCTGGTGCCTACCAAGCTCCTATTTCCTTGCACAACTCCTATTTCCTTGCGTTGTTTATCAAGGAATGACCCCCCTATTAATTAGGGAAATCCACATCCTAAATTTTGCAATCTCTATAGGTCCTTCTCTGATTACATGCACCACCTGTACAACTCAGAAAATTATACAACTAATAGTACACTACCTTTGAAATCCAATCTCAACTGGGTAGCTCAAATTTTAGACATGCATGAGTTAATTATGGCTGATTTATCAGTTAAATGGTTGAACACATGAAGCTACACCCCATTGCTACACCTCCTACTAGTTCCTCCAACAGTTGGAACTAGTTTGATTGACTTTAGCTTAGTTTAACTAAATTAAATTATTACAACTCAAATTAAACTAAACCTAGGCTCCTAAAATTTAGGAACCACTCTACATGACTCAAGTTGGCCTCTTAAATCAAATTAACTGTGCCAACTAAGTGAAACTAACTTAGCTAACTCATTCTTGTTGTCATGTGATGTGGAATTACAATTTTCTCCTAATTTAATTCAAGGGAAAATTAAATTAGGAATTTCTTGTTGCCATTTTCAGCAATCACTGAGAAGGTTAGTATTTTGAGAAGCAAGTAGTTGCTTAACATTCCACTATTGGAATCAATGTTGTTTCATTTTAATGGTGTATCTTGGGACTTTCACTTTATAATTTGAAGCTCTTGGAGTCAACAAACTTTCATGCATATGTTGTGAATGATTATAAGACTATTATTTCATTGTTTGCAGTGTATGTTTATGTTTCTTCATACTAACGAAAATGAAATATTTCGTTAGATTTAGTATGCATGTTTGAACTATGCATCTCTTTTTTTCATGATTGTTATTTCTTTGTGAACTATTTCACAAGATAACTAACAATTCTTTCAAATATATGTGTGTGTATTTACTAGGATAATAATATTAATCTTCTTTTAAAGACTCACTTTCCTTCCCCTTTTTGTGAAAGAACCACTATATACTTTGCAATTGAATACATCACAAGGCTAACTTACTTGTTTATCTTGAAAGTATATTTGTTTTCTCTTGTGTCATTCCTTGTAGCCAAGGCAAATAATTAAGAATATGGTAGTTGAGCATATTTCCTGGATTGGGTTCCTATTCTAAATGGTGTGAGGTCTAGTTGGGACTTCATATCAGGGAGACTCTCTAATTGTTGGTGACATCCAACACCTTCAAAATTTCTAGTGATAGAAGGAAAGAAGCCCTTTTATGATTGATACTCATCACATTCACATAAAGAACCTTATGTGCAAGGCAATAATTGTTCGAGTCCATCTCCAACTCATATATCTAAGAAAGGGGAGCCCCCTCACCCATGTCCGGAGCATACATATGAAGTTACTTATGATCAACTCCCTCAAATTTGACCTATCACTCATCATTTTTCTAGAGTTCTTGGATTACTTCCTATCACATCCGCTATTCCTCATAAGCAATCAAAGAAAGAGACCACCCATCGTGGTGTTTTAGTCTCTTCGGTGGAATAATTGGTCATTAATACTCTTGAGGATTTGGATATCTCACTTGAAGATACCATTCAAGGAGACCCTCTACCACTTATTAGGGAAGATAAAAAGGAGACGAGGAGGATTTTCATTTTTCTGACAAAGAACAACCGAGAGATTACGAACAACCAGATAATAATGAGAATTTGAACGGTGAAGGAGAAGATTATTCAAAATGAAAGAGTGAGGAGGAGGAGGAGGAGAATGAAGACATGACCAATGACAAATTGGATTGGATGGCCGAAGGGCCTCTTTCTCTTCGAGGAAATCTTCATCGCTTACCAAAAAACCTGAAAAAGTTGCTTACATAGTATGATATAGATAGGAAAGCGAAGACAATATCAAATTGATGAATTATATTTTCACATACAAATGTTAGAGGCACATTTTGATGATGTTTCTTATAGATTATTTCCATACACTCTTGAAGGTAGAGCATAATTTTGGTATCATAGCCTTCCACCAAATTCAATCCATAATTGGATGGAGTTTTAATAGCTAATCCTAGAAATGTTCGTCGATGACAAAACTCCAGCCATGTTACTTAAAGAAATCATAAAATTAATATGGGGGATAAAAAAAGGTCAAATATTTTAATAAAATATTTACACATATTTGAATAAGTTCCCCACTGATGTGAAACCTCATGATTCAATTACTAAATATTATTTTACTTCTTCCTTGCCCACTAACATTTTTGTTTTTGTCAAGTGTGCTGCAATAGAAAGTTTGTCTCTCAATTTTGCAAAAGAAATTTCTCTTGAAAAGAATTTAAGGTCTATTGGGGTCATTGTTGATTAGGAAGATTCAAAAGACTCCAAAGACACTAGTAAAAAGTTTAGGCCTCTTCCACTAAGAATAAAGAGAAATATCCTTTTGACATGGACAACTTGACTAAATCCTTGAAGTTGTTAACCAATGAAGTATATAAAATTAGAAGGAAGTCAAGTGAGGATTCTACAAACAACAAGTCTTTTAAGTTGTTTTTTAAGAAGAACATCAATTAATTGACTAAGTCTACGTAGAATTCTAATGTTGTGTTCAACATTGATAACTTGAGCATGGATAAATATTGTACATTGAGAGAAAACATTCCCTTAATGGAAACACAACATGAATTTTATGGTTTCCAATGTTATAGAGAGTTTTTCAGATGAAGAGCATCCATAACAGACTCAAGGGACTGAAGAACCAACCTCGATAGAGGAAAACACAAGTGCTAGTGATTCAATCTTCACTTTTGATCTTATCTTGAATAGTGATTGAGAAGGTGTTGGTAAGCCCCTAGTGGGTGATGATCCTCCTCAAAAACCTACTAAGGAATATAAGTGGAGGAGAAAATGACCAGTTCTTGAGAAAGATGTGAGAAAGAAATTTTTTAGAATGATTTTAGTTCCTAGAAATCCTACTTAGAGCACTTGGAACAAATCCATAAGTGTACAACCTTAGAAGAATTCTTCCAAGAATATTAAGAAAAAATCCATAACCTTGGGGGTATCAAACAAAGTCACACCAGCTACCACTTCAGCACACCCTTCCAAAGATCAATACATAGATTATAATTTTCTTGAAGACATGAAGAAAGCTCATGAAAATTTTTCCATATTTGAGCTAGCAAAGTTGGCAGGGCAACATGAAATGATCATTCAAGCATGTACATCTCAGCCTCCATTAGGTAAAACAAATTTTGCTTCTCAAGCTTCATGTGGTAAGTTTCATACCATTCTCGAATTAGTCGTTAATGCAACTAACATAAATTCTAGATCTCCTTTCCCCATTTTCTTTTGCTTTTGAAAAATTTAACTATAATGTCCATAATTTCCTGGTTGATTCTAGCGCGTCTACAAATGTCATGCCTTTATCTGTTGCAAATAAAATCAATGCTAAATGGGAAAATACTGACACCAGAATAATACAATTAGATAGATCTTTAACGTAGGTGATTTGTGAGCTTAACAATGCTATAATTCATTTATCATCAGATCATAGAGTTAACCAATGTATTGATATTGTCATTGTGGACATTCCGGAAGCTTATGGATTTATTTTAAGTAGAGATTGGTCCAACAAGTTGCAATTATACTTTTCCATTGATTGGCCGCATTTGTGGAGTCCTCATAAGGGAAAGAATAATCAGATTTGAGTCGAGAGTGAACCCTTCATGAAGCATACCGTCATGATGCTTAAAGCCCCTAATGAGCCTATTAGTTATGTGCAAGTAATTTTTAGAAATTATTTTTTAGAAGTTGATCATGGATGTTATCTTGCACAACCTTCCCCTGTACCACTAGATACAGAGTTGGAACTCCTTCCTTGCAATCTAAGTGGTGCTTATGACTTTTGTAATATATATGTAAATAGTAATAGTGTAGAAACTCACCTTGTTGCCGCTAAAAATTGGACTTTATATACACGCAAAATAACAAGTATATAATCTCATGTCAATTGGAATTTGAGTGCATGAATAACATTGTCGAATACGGAACACTCATTTTAGGACTAAAGAAGGCCATACACCTTAAGGTGGAAGCGCTAAAGGTAAGAGGTGACTCAGAGATTGTCACACATCAGGTACAAAATACTATTCATTGTGTCACCTAATCTTAAGAACTAACAACAAGAGGTATGACATATTATTTCTTTCTTTCTAGATTTTAATATCAATTTTGTTCCTAGGATTCACAATGCAATCGTAGACACATTAGCTATGATGCTGCTAGGTTATCACCACTTAGAGATGGTTTTTCTGTTGAGATTATTTATAAGCCATATGTTCTTGATAATGTTACCATTTTTTGTGTTTTCTATGATGACCAAAAGATACTGGATTTTATGGCTAGTGTCAACATGTTTAAATTAGATGTAATGATAGATGAAGAAAAGCACGAAAGGGATTTACAAGAATCAACCCAGGCACATAAATGGAACCCCATGCCCAAGGGTGCGGTATCTTTATAGAATATTTATGATTTGGAAAACCGCTTTAAGGGGCTAACCAATGCTAAGACCTGCAATGCTACACTATTACATGAACAAGTTAATTTGGGAATGAAAGAAGATCCAAAGTATGTGAATCTCAATACATGTTGTTCCCCCCAAGAGAAACAAGCCTTTGTCTATCTTTTTAAATAATACCAACACGTGTTTGTGTGGACATAAGATGATTTGTTGACCTATGATATGCGAATTATCTAGGACATGATACCCATTAAAGAAGGGGTAAATCCATTTCAGCAAAAATTAAGAAAAGTCAACGCTACACTTGAACCCCCTATTCAGAAAGAATTGGGGAAATTTTTGGATGCTTAGATCATATTCAAAGTTCGTCATTCTACTCGGGTCTCAAATTTGGTTCCCGTTAGAAAGAACTCCGAAGAGATATGCTTATGTGTCAATTTATGCAACCTGAACCGGGCTTGTGAAAAACATAATTATCTTGTGCCATCTATGGAGTGGATACTTCAAAAGATATCTCATTCAGAGATGTTCTCGCTATTAGATTGATTTTCTAGATACAACCAATTTCTAATTGAAAAACTTGACAAACTAAAGACTACATTCAGGAATAAATGGGGTACATTCACGTTTTGGTGAATGCCATTTGGACTCATAAATACTGGAACTACCTTTCAATGGGCTATGGAAATGACGTTCCATGGTTTGATTGGAGAAAGTGTGGTTGTGTTCTTGTATGCTATCACAATATTTCAAATAAAAGATCTAATCACTTGCATCATATAAGGAAAATATTTGAATGGTGTAAAAAATAGAGTATATATTTAAATCCAAAGAAGAGCATCTTTGGAGTGTTTGAGGGCAACCTCTCGGGACACATTATAACCAAGAATGAAATTAAAGTAGACATGGAGTGGATCAAGACTATTACACAGATTCCCTTTCTTGTGAATAAGAAAGCCATGCAATCCTTCTTGGGAAAAATAAACTTCCTTCGGAAGTTCATCTTGAATTATGCACAATTTGTTAAGCCCTTACAAGGGACGATAAAGAAGGATGTTATTTATAAGTGGGACCAGAGGGAGAAAGGTGCCTTCTCCCAGATTAAACAAGTAATTGTCGATGCCCCAACACTATATAGTATGGATTTTAATAAATATTTATTGTTATATACTTTTTTCTTCTGACATATCTCTGGTAGTAATTCTTACTCATAAGGACAATCAAGGAAACGAGTAACCTGTATCATTTATGAGTTCTAGCCTACAAGAATTCGAATTGAATTACCCTACCATTGATAAGTAAGCCTATGCAGTATACAGGTTAGTGAAGAAATTTAAGCCTTACCTCTTGAAAAGCCATGTTATCATCTTTGTGCCTCACCTAATAGTTAGATCACTTTTTGTACAACAAGAGTTGGGTGAGAGGAGGGTGAATTGGATGAAAAGCCTCGAAGAATATGATCTAGAATTCAAGCCATTTCATATAATAAAAGGCCATGGTCTTTGTCAAATCGTAGTGGAAGTAGTCAATTCACAAAAAAAGGATTCTTCTGGATGGGAATATGAAATTGAAATGTACAATACTGAGCAAGCTACCCCTATAAATGCAACCATGTCTTGGTACAGTAATTTACGCCATTATCTACAACATATCACCTTTTCCCCACACTTATAGGTGAAAAGAAAAGGGATCTTCAACTTAAAGCTTTATCTTATCAGCTTATACATGGTGTGATTTTTAAGAAGCACCACAATGTTGTCCTACTCAGATGTTTAGAAGCACAAGACTTAGAAAGGGTGTTGAAATACCTTCATGATAGACCATCTGGTAGGCACTACATAGGCGATACTACTACTCTTAAAGTCACATGGGTTGGTCATTATTGGCCTACACTGTTTAAGGATGCACATGCATACGCTTGTAAGTGTTGCATATGTCGAAGATGTTATGGTCGAGATAAGAATTCAGTCGCCCTATTGCAACCCATTGTCATTGAAGAGGAATTTCAACAATTAGGATTGGATGTTATTGGCAATATTTTTCCACATTCATCAAAGAAACACCGACATATATTAAATGCCATATATTATTTTACTTAGTGGGATGAAGCAGTTTCATTGAAATAAGTGAATGAGAAGGAAATAATCCACTTCCTCAAGCATAATATTATTACCATGTTTGGTGTTCCACCGTCACTTGTTTTCTATAATGCAACTTACTTTTCATCACTAAAATTTTATGATTTTTCATTAGAGAATGGTATTGTCTTAAAACACTCATCTAATTATTACCGTGAGGAAAAATATTTAGTTGATTCTACTAATAAGAATCTAATTCACATCATTAATAAATTTGTTTACTCCTAGCAAAGGCACTGACATAACGCATTGGTGAATGCTTTGTGGTTTGTCCATGTCACATAAAAGCCCTCTTTGAAGACCTCCACGTACTTCCTCCTATATGGAACATAAGTTATCCTTCCTTTGAGCATATACCTCCTGACTCTTCAACTTTCTCAAGAATCCCGAGGTAAACCATGTATTGTTGTTCAGAGAAGGATAAAAAACCTTCTTAAGTTAGAGGATGAAATGGGAAAAGAAAAAGGAAATTTTACCATGCATCGTAACTGTATCAAGTGTTGGTTTGACAAGAAGTTTGCAGGGAACAAGGAATTTAGTGTGGGAGACCTAGTATTGAAATGGGATAAGGCCTATGAAGAGAAATGTAAACACACCAAATTTTAATCCCTGTGGATTATACCCTTTGTTGTGAACAATGAGCTTGAATACCATACCTATTATCTCCAATCATTAGATGGGAAGATGGATTCACTTCCTGTCAATGACTTAGATATTAACTGTTACATCCAATGGAAGCCTAGGGTTGTGTTTCTACCTATGTACATATTTATTTCTTGTCCTTTTTATTTTTTGTCTCATTTATGTCTTATTTTTCCTTTTGTTTTGTTAATCTTCTAAATAATAACTTGTGTAGAAGTATTTTACCTGGTGACTGTGACATACAACAATACTTAGTTAAATTTCGGTCCCTCTTCTTTGCTTGCATTTGATATCTTTAAAGTCAATAATTTCTAAATGTAAAATATGATCCATTCAAATGGAAATCTTTAAGCAGAACCATGATCCTTGTAGATTGTAACATCCTCATCCCACATCTACCCAAGTAACCGGACAACCAGGGTAAATATGCGATGAGAGGCCACTATAATGGGATTCAACCTAGTAATTCACCTTAAGGAAGTAGAACTAGCGGAACACATCACACATACCTTCCACATAAACAACATAACTCCCAGGAGCCATCCTAACCACTCAAGTAACCAACCCCCGAGACAACTAAAGTTTTATTTCATAAAACCCATGGATTCTCCCTTGATATGGACGAGGGTGCATCTATGAGGATCTAGAAGCTCCCACAACAAGGGCAAGGATGCTTCTAGGGGCATTTTTCCAAATTACTGTGCTTGTGACTCTGGGATTTGTGCCACGTTTTTAGGCCTAGAGCCCAGGTCACTGCCTAGAACTCGATGACACCTTCATAAATGAAATTTCACAGCGGAATAAAGATACATTTGCAAAAACATCAATAAGGACTAGACTAGACCCCTACTAGCCATGACAGGCATTTCATTAAACATGTCACAAACATGAAAGCTACAGGTCTTAACAACACAACTGAGCATAGGAGTCTCATAATCGTCTAAGAATCACCAAGAAGCATTAATGCCTCAACACATTAGCTGCAATTTCATCTATTAGGCCATAGATACATTTTTCATTCATTTACAAGTAAAAACACGATGAGATCCATACATAGCCATTGTCATAATACATGTTCATAACCAACATAATAATAAAATAAATACCAAGGAAAGAACAACAATATAATCCACATATAAACCAATATAATACTCACGAAGTAGAAAGGAGAAATTACGTCATATTAATGATGGAAAGGCCAACCAGGTTTGGGATTTCCACGAACCAGCCGACCATAGACATGGTTGAGCCAAATCTCCCTTTTCCAGTCACCCCCTTGCCATATTCTAAGCATGAATGTGGGATCTCATGGAACAATACATCAAAACTGAACCAGGGCTTCCAGAGGCCAAACTACCTCAAACCATCAAACAATGATTCCACCTCATGGCCATACATCACAAACCATCACCAGATTGGTCTCTCCCCAAGCCTTCCAGGGCTCTAGAGTGTTTGTTCCAACCAAGGCTTCCAGGACTAGTAACTCAACCCACAACTATCACCGAGCTTCTAGAGTGTTTGTCCAACCAGGGCTTCCAGGACTAGTAACTCGACCCACCAAGGGTTCCCAGAGCATTTATCCAACCAAGGGTTCCAGGACTAGTAACTCAACCCAATATATTACTGGGCTTCCAGAGCATTTGTCCAACAAAGGCTTCCACGAACTAGTAACTCAACCCAAGCTAAAGGAAACATGAGAACCAACTAGAAAAATAAATAAATGAACCCACAACACCATGGCTATCCCGGAAATGGCAAGGCTAGGAAAATCCAATGTCAATCCAGGAAATCTTCCAGGCCAATGAAAGACTGTGACCAATAAACCACATGCATATGCCATGCATGCCAAAAATAGTGAGGTAAACATACATGCAACTCGATACCTACAAGAAAAACCACTGTAGCTGTTGATCCCGATGTCCTCTTGCACTTTCCTACTCTTCCTTGGCCTTATTGTTCCAAGCATCTAAGTATTCCACACTCTCCAAGTGTGCTTCAAGAAAAATCTAAGTGTCCAAGAGTATGAAAGGGAGAGAGAATAGAATGGGAGCTTCAAAACTGAATTGACAAAAAGTTACACTAACCAAACTTGAGAAAAATCTTGCCAATTGATCCTTAGAAGCTCTTTTTATCAATGATGCCTCTATTTCTTCATTTTTCATTATTTTCCTTAATTTTCCTCCTCACATGCAACCTGTGACATTTCACCTTCCTTTTCTCCTAATTTCCTTTATTTTCATAAATAAATGCCAAATAATGCCTCACGCATTTCCGAAGTCTTTGCCAATTTCCTTAGCCATAATAAACCACTGAAAACCCACGCTAGGATGTCTTTCCCACCATTCAACTTGGAATACATGTCCCATGACCTTGGTCTTATATATTTTTACATGGATTTTTAATCAGGGCTGTTACATATCTATTCTAAGATATTCGTTCGGTGTTGTAACTAAATGATAATTTTGCATGTCGATCTAATTGAGTAGAGAAGGGAAAGGAGAAAATTAAAGGTGAGAATACTAATTTTAGAGGTATATAATAGTCTCTGAAGGAATGACCTCTTTTGATCTCAGTAAGTCAGGATCCCTCTTTCACCCTGGTGATATAAACATTGATAAAATGCCAATGAGCATATTGAAAATAAAATAAAGGGTGAAAGAAGAGAAAGGCTTCCTCCACAGAGAGGTGAAGAAAGATACTTCACTGCGATACTAAACAAGCTTGTTGGCAATGAAACAATGCTTGTATTCTTTTAGTGACTCTGTCAGGGTACTGAACATGCCTGTTGATAGCGTAGAAACATTGAAGATAGAACCAAAACTCCAATCATTTGAAACTCGTGAGTATATACTATTGTTTTCCCAAATCGAAACAGTTGAGATATAATAATATTTGTAATTGTGTTTGGTTGGGAAAGGGAATAGGAGAAATTATTTCTATAACTAGAATAAATGGGGAAGCTGTGGATATCTACATCATGAATCAATACTCTAGAAGGACTAGACACGGTTTGTGCATAAAGCCAAACTTGAACATGGAAGTTGGGATTCTTCTAGTGAATCGCCAAGTGTTGACGCTACTACAACACCATCCAAATTTTGGCCTATATTCAATCTTTGGAGCCTCCTTTAATCATGTGAAATGTAGATTCTAGTTGTTAGATTCATCCCATTTTTTCTTCTTAAGTTTCTAAGTCCCTTTTTGAAGGAATTACAAGTGTCATATTTTGTTAAGGGAAGTGTCACACTTTGTGAAAGGGAGTCATAACACACTTTTAAGAGGAAACTCTAGTGCTTTATATTATATAGTGGATTCTATTTGTCATAGGGTTATGCATTTTTATCATTCTCAAAGTATTGCACACTTTCTTGTTGTAGTCGACACTTGTCACAGTGTATCTTAAGTGTCGCACTTGGAGGTAAGTGTCATCTTGTCATCATTTCAATGAGTGCATATTGATTTAGGGTATTGTGTGTTTCATTGTCATGTTCCTGATCATTTGTGAGTGTGTGATCATGTTCAAGTCTTCTTTATTTCTTTGGTCTCATATTTCTACCTTACTCATCCCACACTTAGTCAATTTTTGAGATTTCTTTTCTTCATAACTTACTTGACCAAGTACCCATCCACCTGTCTCCTTGAACTATGCACTGTGTGGTCACAAGCCCCAATTAAGCATCCTTAACTCCTTTAACTGCACATTACGCATCCACAAAAGCCTACCTCCTAGAACCATGTATTGCACAATCTCAATGCCTAATGACCATCGACAAAACTTGCCCACTGCACAACCCTTTCCCAATCTTGCTTCCACTGTGTACTACGCACTTTTAATTGGAAATCAGACCATGTCTCTGTCCCCAATTTCCTCAACTACATAATGCATGGACCCTCTTCTTCTAGAACTATGCATTGCACAATCATAGTGAGCAAGCCTACCTCCTTGCATCCTTGACTCCCTCAACTATGCAATCAAGCCTCCCTATCTCTTAGTCACTACACACTGTGCAATCATAAAGCCTAGAATCTCATCCTTTCCTCCTGCTCCTATGCATCATGAAATCCTAAGCCTCCTCCTCAATCCTACACATTGTCCCAGATCAGTCAGAATGTTGCATGAGAAATAGGGTAGACTAGGAGATTTTGGGATTGATATCATCTTGTCATGAGTGAATCCTATTTGCAAGTTTTATTATCTTGACATGTGTAGAGTCTCCAAACTGTCTTCAAAATATCATCCACTTTCACCTTTATCACCACCATTTCACTCACATGTCGCAACTCCATGACCATATAACCTTTCATTAGCCTCCATTTTCATGATTACACGGGGTTACCTTTGTGTTTTCCAAAAGCTATTGATTTATAGTATTATAAGTGAATTAAATGGTTAAAACTTAGAAAAATGACATATACTTGCTAATACTTAAAAGTAGCTTGAGTTTCATGACATGTGTAGGTCATTTGGAAGCTTCCAAGGCACCCTTATCTGGCCTCCAATACTCAAATTCGAGCTATCTTCAAGATATGGAAGAAGATTTGGATAAAGGTCAAAGAGGATATGCATCTCATCATTACCTATTTGAGTTGTAACTCTATGAGATTTTCTAGGGATCTAGGGAGAGAATAATGGACCTCCATTAATGAGGTAGCTTCTTATGTTTTTGTATAAATAGGAGAGCCTTCTCCTTTGAAAGGCACATGTAAAGTTGGAGATACTCAGGTGGAAAGTTAAGATTACTTATGAATGGAATTTAGATTTAGCACCATGCTCATGAGTGATGTTCACCTTGATTGGTAATGCTTGCATTGGGAACCTCTCAACTTGCCATCTCTCATACTTTTGGATTAACCACCTACAATGTGTGAGATTTATTGTTTTTCATAGATTAAGATTTATTGCTTTCATATATTAAGATTTATTTCTTTCATATCTTTTCATGTGTGAGAGGTTAAGAGTGATTGGTTTTATTTTCTTTCTACCTAAAAGTTAAGAGCATTTGTTTTTATTTTCTTTCGTATCTTTTCCTGTGTGAGAGGTTAAGAGTGATTGTTTTTATTTTCTTTCTACCTAGAAGTTAAGAGCATTTCTTTTTATTTTCTTTCATATCTTTTCCTGTGTGAGAGGTTAAGAATGATTGTTTTTGCTTTCATTTATGAAAGAGTGGTGTGCTTTTCAATTCCTGCAAGATTTAAAGATTAAGATTTCAATTCCGCGCATTGTACTATAATTGTACTATAATTTCTTTTGAGTTGATCGTTGAATTAGAATAGGTGAATTTGGTTTGTCATTATTTGGTTTCATAGTTAGATTGATCTAAATTGAAAGTTAATTTCTATCATATAGAGTGCATGCATGCTTCGCAAGTTTTACGAAACCCCCGGGCTGACAATTAAATAATAGGTAATTAATTTGCCTCAACATTTTGGCGTCGTTGTCGGGGAAGTGTGAATAGGAACTAGCTTTCATTTTAGAGTTCATATTTTTTTAGTTTTTTCCTAAATTCATGATTAAGGCATCTAGATGTGCAAATCATTTAGCTGCATATCATTTTTATAAAAATATAAAAAATTCGATATTAAGCATTTATGGACAAAGGATTTAGAATGCAGTTTAAAAATTCTTTGAAGCACAAGGACTACATTGAGGAAGGCTATCGAAATGGGATTGTGCCACGAAATTCATCTGTTCTTCAAGAGATCTTTGTGGTAAATCTAAAGGCCAAAATGACTTCTCATGTCCTCATACACAATCAAGTACATTTTGCAAATTTGGATATGAACATTTTATAAAGTTTAATCCGTAAATGGCTCCATTGGAAACATTCATCTACTTAAAAATTAAAAAAAAAGGGTTCTTTCAAGTAGGATAAAATAGGGAAATAAAATCAAGCCTGATTGCATTTTTTAAAGTTGTTAGACTTTAAAATCTTTTAGAAATTTAATTTATTTTCTTGCATTTTTTTCATTAACATCACAAATATTTTCAAAAAAAAATTCATGTTCTCGATTTTAAATAATAATAATAATAATAATCATGTTAGCTTTTCATGCTAAAAAAGAAAGAAAAAAAATCTTTAAAAAAAAAAAAAAAAATTCATGTTTTTGAATAAGGAAAATGAAAAGTTTGAAACCAACACTCTTTTCAGTTTTTCATTCCCAAAAGAATTAACAATTTAGGCTCTCATGTGACTTGTAAAGGAAAAAAATTACATTAGCTAAAAAATCAAAATCCAAAATTCATCATTAAAAATAAATAAATAACATTAGATCTTGCTTTAAATTGCTGCATATCTATTCCATTTTGAGGAGCTGCAGAAATGACTCGTTTCTGCAGCCAAACCTAACTTAATTCCAACGCATCCATCATGATCCTGGATCTTTCCCAAAGTGAACTCCTCGCTTTAAGGCTCTCTTCTTCCCATGGTTTTAGAATAAAAAACATTGGATCTCTTGTCAAAGAAGCAATGAATGAGAGACATGCCTCCAAAGAATATCCGCTCTACCATAATCAAGAATTGGAAAATTAATAATGCAAATATCAGATAAGGGTTTCTTCTTAGTTTTGAATAACGAAGGGATCTGATGGAAGTGTTGCAACTGAATCCAATTAATCATCAAAATAATGTAGGCATGCTCCATTCACAACATGTTTAGTGTTGGCAAGCAAAGCAAATTTACTTTTTCATGTCTCTGGTTGCTATCGCTGTGCCATTCACTTCCCAGAGATTCATTAATATCTTCAATACAATTCCTTTCAACCTTTGGCCTTCAATTCTTGAAGGACCACTCTGCTGTGCCAAATCATTTACAAGATATTGCGGTCGATAATACTTGAGTAGGCTATTACTTGAGTCAATATTGACAACATCATGATGATCAAATTCGTTGCTAGGAATGGTACCTTCACCAGAATGGGCCATTCATGTAAGCGAATAGCCTCCATGTTCCACTAAGAATTCTCCTTGTTTTAAGATCTTCATTCAACTTAGCAACCCATTTTCCTAACATTGTAACTTGTCTCTCATCTAGCTTTGTCAAAAGCTGTGAAAATCATGCTTCACTTGCATCTGCTGAAGCTTGAACTTTGGACAGTTTCAACCTAACTCTTCCAACTCCTCAATGTACTACTTCCCAGTAGAGGAAGTTGAGATTTTTGCTTCAGAGAAGCTTGAGATTGACAAGAGAAGCATCAGGCATTATTTAATTTCAAGACCCAACAGTTACTTGAGCATTTTCCAGAAATGTGTAGCAGCTTAAAAACGTTAGTTTTAAAACATGATTTTTGGCCAAATGAAAACAAATTTCAAAAAAATAAAACGTGGGTTTTTCTCAAAACGGGGTCAATTATAAATCCCAATAACTATTTGAGAAAATTCGTAACTTATTGGGAGATATTCGGGGTTCTCTGGAGCCTTATTTGGCAAATTGCATGAGAAAAAACAGTTTTTGATTAATGCAAAGAGACAGTTGCAGCCATGCAAGGATCAGATCCGGTTATGGATGCTATAATGGTTTAAAAAATCAAATCTGTGATTTTCTTAACCTAAATCTATGGATTGGTTGGAAGACGATCTCCTCAATTCCTCCTCTGAGGTAAGCTCTTCTACTCGTTTGAGAGCTTTTGCACGCTGCAAGCATTACACAACTTATGACATGGATATCTGGAAGGGCCATATTTGCATATTTTTTTGATGTTGTGATTAGCCAACAAGACTTGTTGGATACATATCAACCGCCGTTCAAGAGTAGTGTGTAGGAAGGGTGTGCCAGTGGTATCATGTGTTCTTACAAAAATCTTAATGGAGTCCCAACGTGTGCTGATTTTAACCTTCTCAACAAGGCTGAAAGAACTTACTGGGGAATTCAAAGTTATATTACATCAAACTGTAGCACTATCTACCTTTTTTACACTACTCATCAGTATGCTCAGACTGTAGATTTTAGTTTTGGCTGATTTTCTGAGCGCGGTTGTTGTACACAATTCCATTTGATTTCCTTAAGATTCACAGCTCCAACATTATCACCAGGAGGAGGAGGAGAAGGAACAACAGGGAATAAAGAAACCCTGGTGAAGAAATCTACTTAGAGATTAGAAGATCGAATCCCTCCCATGCCCCATGCCTAGTACACTGAAAACATTTTTACGTGGCAAATATTGTTTTTTTTCGTTTTTGTTATGCTTTATTAATGTTATATTGTGCTTTTTTTTTTGTTTTTTTTTTAAGAATGTTTATATATTTATATATGTTATTTTTTATGAAAAAGTATTTTTGTATATTGACTATACACATAATTGTTTTGTTGTATATATTTCATTTTGTGAATATTTCTTTAATTTTTTTTTAGATTGTATATTTTATTGTTTTTCAAGAAAATTGCCATGAGGAAAATTGTCGAAATTTTTTGATGCGCGAAATATGTAGAAAATTGAGAAAAAGATTGTTGTGATGGTCCACTCA
>APFE031443722.1:0-34498 GCA_000404065.3 Pinus taeda
ACCATAACCTTTGCTACCAGGGCCCACAATATTTAGAAGCAGGATGGATCAGTGTCAGTGATAGAGTCAAATTCTAGAGTGATAGTTGCAGGCTAGTTGTAGTCATGTGCTAAGGAGCACAAAGCAGTGTTGGCAGCAGGGAAAGAGGCTAATTAGAAGATTCAACAACAACGTAGATTCCTTAGTCGATATTGCATAGGCTAGTAGCAGTCATATCTGTAGGAGACAAATGCAGCACAGAGACATAGTTGATTCAGTATTTTGGATACTTCTCAGTTGCAGTTATAGTGAAAACGTAGAGTTGGTAGCAACATAGTTGTATCAGCAGCAGAAAAGATGTAACATCATAGTTGTGCAGTAGATGGTGGGCAGTGACAAGCAGTCATAGTGGCCATACATTAGCAATGTGATAGAGGGTGATTCATAGATAAGGTGTTGTAGCAATAGTGCATCACTAGAACACCTTCCTCACTAAGAGGGATTGTTATTCTCTATAGAATCAAAGGCATTCTAGTCTCCAAAATCTATGGATAGGTTAAAACACAAGATTTCTCCATAACCATTTATGGAAATTCAACCTATAAGTGTATCAATTTGATTATTATCCTATTTTTAAATATTTCCTCAGTCTAAACTTAGGAAAACCAGTTAATTAATCAGTATTAATTGGGAAATGTGTGAATCATCTAGAAATTCACACAGATCGACTAGGAAATAATATTATCCCTTGATTAAGTTTTAATCTTATCTGTGGGAGTTCCAACATAATATTATAACAAGAAGTTGTTGGGTAGATGGAGAACACACACTTGACACACTTGACATTGATTTCCTTGGGGAGTTTGATCCTCCAAAGAGTAGCAACAATTTCAAAAAAAAGTTTGAGCTAGAGAAGAAAAGCAGAGACATAGAGGTAGGAGGAGGGTACAAAAGGGTTGTATAGAAGCCTCTGAGAGGAAGTTCAATTTTTCTATAGAGAAGTTAGTTTCAGTTCTAGAAGCTGGGAATATTTTCCAGAGTGTTAGAGAAACAATTTTCTAGTCAGCAGCAGGCAGGATGGCTTGTTTAGAATCTGATTTAAGAAGAGTGTGGAAAGGACTATGCTAGGGTGATGTAGTCTTGCATAGAGCTGGTTAGATAGATAGCTATTCAATAATAATCAAAGCTCGGATTGCTTATGGGGTGAGGAAAAATTCCTCACTATATTTTTGCCAGCATTTTCTCTGAAGGATTATTATTTTTCAGCATCCAGATTGTACTCGCATTATTTCATTATTGCTTGATAATTAAAACCCTTGGCTTCCACGTTGGTTTTCCCAAGTTGAGTTTTCCAAGAACTTTTGTCCAAAACCAACTGTGTCAAATTTTTTATGTGTTTGTGCCTATATTTTCTCAGATTTGAGTTGATCTTTTACAAAATTTAATTTGGTGAAAATATAAATAGTGAATTAATCGTTGTTTGTGTGATAAAATAAAATGTTAATTAATGTATAGTTAGAAGAATAATTTCGAGTTGCTACAATAGTTGAGAAATTCACAATGTGGATATTCTTGTCTCAACTAGAAAAATTCCCTAGTTTTTGAGGGCATGTTTGGCATGATATGACATCTTGGAATTATGTACATATTGTCTTAGGATAGCCCTCCTCATGTACACTTCCTTCTACATTGATATAGTTTTATTAACGACTATTTGTTTATGACTCACCCTGATTTGAGGGTGCTTTTGATGAACCATCCCCTTGTTTACATTCTAACATATATTTGAAGGCATGGAGAAATGATATACATAATTTTCTCAGCCACGCAACATTGGTGCCCATAGTTTTGGAACCTATTGATGGTATTTGCTCATTTATTCACATGGAAGAAAATGGTATATGGTATATGGAGGTTCTATATTTATTTTTGGAGGTTGAACCTTCATTCATGCACCACTTATTAGGTTCTACCCTCCATCTACTATTTGAGATGAGTTGTGATACTCTTTGCATATGATCCTAGAATCATCACCTCATTTTTTGGGGTTAGTTGATGATTTTGAGTTGCATGCACATGCATCCATGCCCTTGGCACACTTTATGAGGCATTGGATTTGGTAATTTATATTCCATGCTTATTCCTTGTGAGAACCCTTGTTTTAAAAGTTTGTTTTAATAACCATTGGCCACTTTGCATGTATGTCTATAAGGATCCACTTTACATCGGATTGATTAGCATGATTTATAGTGTTGCCCAACTTATTGGGACACATGTTGATCTCAAAAACCCCTCCAATTAATTTTGGAGGGGTTTTTGAGATCATGAGAAAATATATTTGGATGAAGTGCATAAAAGATTGCTATATTATTATAAGTAGATGCATAATGGCCATGGGATTTCTATTTTGTGGTCATAATATAAATTATAACAAATCTTGACGAATTTATGGTTATTTAAAATACACTACCTAAAAAGCATTGTTGAACTTTGACAAACTTTTGGTGGAATGCTCCACCTTTTTTACTTGAGGATTTTGGTTATTTGGAAAGAGTAGTATTAATGATTTCACATGATGGAAAACACCTTTCACATAGGGATAAAATTTTTATTTCTTGAGATTATCTTTGAAGGGCATGCAAAAGGAAAAAGTGGATCTAAATCCACTAATTATTGTTTTTTGGGAAATTTGTTAAGTAGGTTGAGGACTATAATTAGTTTATCATTATTCCTTGGAGACAAACATGGATCTAAAAGCTTATTAGAATTTTTTTGAGAATATTAGGGAATATATTGTTTTTTCTGTTATTCCTTGTAGAGAAGGATGTATTAGAAATTGGTTTCATATTTTACATTTCTTCCTACAGAAAAATGCAGATTTAGAATACATTCATATTATTTTATTGAAAATGAAGTTCAAATATTCAATAGAAGGAGAACCCATTACTTATTTGTACTCATGGTTAGATTTAAAGGTAAACTTCTCTAAGCTTAGTTAAAGTGAACGTAGGAGACAAATTTGAAGGTACAAGCAAGAAAACATGAACTCTCTCTCACTAATCTCTTTCCTTTTGGACATTTCAAGTGTTATATTGAGTAATTAATGTTGTTATTATTGGAAATGATCTCTTTGAACAAAAATATTTGCACATAAGTGGGATTAAGTGTAAGGACTTTATTCCTTCTAAGCCTTTGATGCAATGTCAATACCAATGATATTTTTTATTGTAACAACGTATTGAATGTGGCATATGTCAATGGCTCTTTTTATCTTATGAGATTGATATTGAAGATGTGCCTTATTAATTGGGATTTCCATCCTTTTGAAGGTTTTCTTTATTATCCCTCTTCCTTGTCATCCCATGTTATAATTCTTCCTATATTATTTGATTTAAATAATTGATTATGATGGTGCATCTATTGCTAAGGATCTGACTCACTCTCATATAACCTAAAATTCATTTAGACTAGTCATGACATATCATAGTTTGGATTGAATATGTCTTCTTCAATTACCTTCAAGCCATCTTTCTTTGTATTCTTTGATTCCATAATCCTTGGATTGACACTAATCTTGGAAATCATATATATTTCAGTTGAGTATATCTTGCATCATTGTTTTACAAAGTCTAATTATCCAACTATACTTGATCCTTCACTACACAGGCTTAGTTGTATATTTTAGGGAAATTACCCTTATTTTGGAAGAGAGCCAACCTAAAGTGAGCGAAATAATTGTTATAGTGATAGTGTGCAACCATCCTAAGTTCACTTAGGTTTTCACTTGAGTTTTGGGGATTTACCTTTTGAAGTGCAAGTTTTGGATGCAACAAGAGAGTTTTATCATCGAAATCTCAGGCTTCCATTGGGTGGATTTAATATAGTCACACAAATTTGTCATAAATAATTGTGTAATTCATTCACTACAATTATTCATCATTGATTGTGAATTTTGTTCATAAATATATTTGGATCCATGCCAACATGCCGAATCCATCAATGTAGCTATGAAATACTACATATTTCTTTGCAAGGGGTATACTATTAAGAAAAATTAGAAACAAATTTAGTACTAGCTACTTTTTTTAATGTTTTTGCTCTATTTTAGATTTTATTTGACTTTACCTTTTTTTTTAAATAAATATTTGTGTTGACTTCCAAACAAGATATTGCATGAGAGTATTGGGTATTTTAATTATGACCATCACTAGGGAATCCTGACCATTTTAAAAAGTGTATTCATTTTAAGGAGGTAGAAGACAAAAAAATCCTAAAAAGTTAAAATGCAAAATATATATGTCGAAAATATGGCCTTTGAGACCTTGAGAAAGAAACAAAGAAACCAATTTCTGATAAAGTAAAAATTTAACAAGAAGAAATAGGCTAAGAGGAGGCATATGAATATTTTTTTTCTTATATGAATTGGCTCTTCATTGCTTCCTCGTGAGCACCCAATAGTAGGAGGGATATTAAGGTGCTTGTTGATGTTCTTTAGTATATGATCCAAGTATATCACGTGTTTCCATGGAGACGAGGTGGTCCTCCTAGATTTCATGCCCATATAGTAATACATTCCCAACAAATATTTCATGTTTCAATAAAGGTCAAATGTGTACATATATTGATTACATCCTCCCTATGTGTGACCTACATGAGGAACCTAATCAACCATGTTCACAAATGCCACCATGTCCAAGATTAGGCATTATTGATTAGTTCTCCCTCAAATTCTGAGATTTATTCCTAAATAGGAGGCTCGGTGAGACTTTAAAAACATGTTATCGAGCCTTCAAATTTGGTTTGAGCCCATTTTTTTCCCTGATTTCCACAACCCAATCTCTCTAAAAAGACATTCTATTTGCATAAGGGGTAGACTATGCCAAATGGTGATGAGGGAGGAGTAGAAAATGAGACAGGGGTGGACGAAGGGTGCGGTGTCCACAGAATAACGTTACCAAAGCAATGTCCAATGAAGAAGCAAGGATGCCAAGAAAGGTTGGGATCAAAGAAAGGATGCTCCCTCTAGGTCAGAGTGCCATCACTATGAGGATATGACAAGGTTGTAAAGGAAATGAAATTGGCGTGAAAGAAATAAAACCCAGAAATTGAACAGAAGTGTATGTTGAAACTAAGCCACATAAAATCTTGAGTAAGAGAAAACCAAGGAGAGACGATGGTCAATCTGTGACGAAGGATTTCCAACCTTATGTAGAGATAGTGACCTACTACACTGAAGCTCGAAATCCATGTCATAAAAGCTAAATACTCTCTATCCAGAAGTGACGCTCAGTGGCCGATGCAAATTGTGATTCAAATCAAGAATAAAAAATGGCAACATAGTAGAACGTGTCTTGTTAATGAGTTAACATTCATGTCTAAGATTTTCTTAAAGAATGTTGAGAAATCTAGAGATTTGTTAATCCAAAAGAGTAGAAAACTATCTTGTGCGTGTCACATAGGATTGGGAAAGGTTGATTTTTCTACTAAGGACCTAGCTCCTTGGCAAGAAATGTATCTGAATTTCCATAATCCCTAATTTAACAATGTGAAATGTCCTGCCTTACTAGAGAATATTCTATCCACTTTTTCCACCAGAAGTGATGTGGGAGGTGACCATAAACTTGGCATTTAAATTTTTCATCAATGATTGTAGCATTTGTATAATATTAAACAAAATTAACACACATGAAAAAGTACCAGAGACATAGAAATGGTGGAAAAGGTCTCATCCTTACTATATTCCTCTCTCATAATGTGATGTACAAATAATGATAGTAATACAAATAAAGACATGAGGAAGTTTGTCTCAACATAGTATGTCTATCTTGGACACTATGGTTGAACAAATCTCTCAACAAAACACTAATCTCAGAGCCTAACTAGTTGGATAGAATCTATTAACCAACTAGGCCTAACCTAACTCGTAATTATGAGGAACAAACCCAATCTAGAAAAGTAGGAATAAATCCTAACTTTCATGATTTAATTAATTTTATATTTTTGGACTTATTATTATTTTTAATGTGAGAGTGAGGCTAAAATTCCCCCAATCAATGATAATTCCAAAGTAAGAACTTGGTACGATCTCCAAGTCCTCATGCTGAAATTGTTGATCCTCAAAAACATTGCCTAAAAAACAGCCAAAGCTGGATGCTGTAAAAACCTCCAATCTGAAGAGAACGTGAATCAACTACAAGTCTGATTCATCTCTGAATTTTTCTTGAAGACTCCATCATGTGCCAAGCTACAAAAGGATCCATCTTTCCTTTTCTTTCAATCAGAATCCTTTGTCCCCTAAAAAAATGTTTATGACGTCCACTCGCGAATTTTCTTTGTCCAGTCACAAAAATATTTAGAACGCACACTGGCAACTTTGATGATGTCAAAACTACTCACTGTTGTTTGTAGAAAACTGTTTGCTAATAATTTTGTTGTTGAGCGCCCACTAGTGAATTTGTTGATGCAAAACTGCCCACTGGCTACTTGATGTTGATGATGGAAAAAATTGTTGATCATCCACTGGCAAATTTCTTAATGATGCCCATTGGATGCTTTGTTGGTTCCCACTAGCTGATGAGGCTGCCCACTGGCTGACTTGATGAAGACTTCCCACTGGATTCTTTTTCTAATGTTGTCGAGACTTTTAGTCTAACAACCACCTCCAATTCCATTATCATTTCCCCTCTTTGTCAGCTAAAAGGGGAGACAATCATTTGCACTTGATTTCTAAAACCCAACCCTTCAAGTGTAGGAGAGTTTCGCCATCTTTATTTTACTGTAGAATTGGTCTTCGTGTGAGATTGAATCCTTTAGTAACACACAAACAACTATTTCAATGTAGATGATCACTTCCAAGGATCAATCCATGCATAATTGATCTTCACTCTAGGTGGTTGATTTTGCTTGCAGCATCTTTCAGATGAATGATTTTTCTTGCCACAATGGTGACAAGGATGGAGGTCAAAGAATTTTGTCTCCATATGGCCATTCCTCTTACAATGGTTACACTTAACCATATTCTAATCACTATCTAGAAAACCAACACTTACAAGCTGAACTGGTTTTAAGAAATATGGAACAAACAAAGTGTTTTCTTTGTTGTATCCTAGGCCATGTTGATATTTGTTGAAGGAGATTTCTTCCCAAGGTCTGATCACCTTCTTTGAAAGAATATCTTGCTGTTGTTCTTCATACTTATTGCTGCCGCTAACATCCAGTCCTTGATTTATTAAATCTGTTGTATCACACTGGGCATCAATCATGAACAGTTCATCGGTTTGACATGTTGCATCAAACTGGTCAATTTGATCTTTGGTACTACTTGTTGCATCATTTTGTAGTACAACTGATTAGATAAGATCACTTGTGTCGCAACTTATATCAACCTATTTTATTAGATCATTTGTGTCCCAACCTTCATCAATATGTGATTTGAAAATGAGATCTTAAATCAATATTAAGGTGTTACAGACTCATGTGAAAGAATGCATATATTACTTAGTGCAATGGATTGAAAATATTGCAAATAATATAGACAATTAACAGTTAGAAAACATAACAAACACACACATCAACACTGTTATCACTTAGAACTGTAAACCTTTGTATATAACCCTTTGCCCAAAGTCCAATGCCTAAAAATTGGTGCTAAATTGTTTTTAGTCTATGTTTCTTACTTAGGGTTGAAGATTTAAAGAGGTTTGATGTGAAGCGTATTCTAATCCTATCGGTCATCCTCCATCATTATGCTTCCATAAGACATGTCTTGTCTAATCCATGTCACCAATCCTTTCCCCAATCTCGCAGCACAGTCTCTTATTGGTCCGTTTCGCTGCATAATCATTGTTCAACCATTTTGCAGCATCACCATCAAGCCATTTCGCAGCGCATTATGACAATTCAAAATTAAACGCGCTGCAAAATCGCAGATTCGTGCGTTTTGCAGCGAATATTTCCAAAAAGGTCAAGTCCGTTAATGAGTCACCATTCCCATCCTCTCATGTCAGTTTTTCGTACCTCCCAAACGCTCATTAATCGTCACTCCACTAATAGATTTGCAGACATGCGCATCAGTATCAATCCAAATGAGTTTTACTATGCATATATCTTTGTGATGTTTGTGAATTTGCATAAGTGACCAGCCCGTGTGATGATTATATGTGAGTTTGCAAGTGAAGTTGTTTTTAAGAAAGCCTGTTTCAAGCGAGGCTGAGCCAAAAGGGAGAAAGGATCGAATTACTGTTTCAGTTGAAGTTGTTGTTCACTGTCTGTGCGAAAGTTTCAAAGGCGAGATGGAGAAGAGAGGACACCGGTCCGGAAAATGCCAGAGAACAGAGCCTGGAGGTTTGGACTTAACATTAAGAGATGAGGGTGTGAAGAAAGCCTTCTAGGATGCCGGCTGTTGGAATTTCTACCAGAAACTACAGGGTGGCCATGCTCAGGTAACAAAGGATTTTGCTTTAAACTTCACCGGTTTGAATTCTAAAATAGCTATGTTAGAAGTTAAAGTGTCTCCAGAGGAAATAGCTGCAGTAACTGAGATTCCGAGAGGGGGACAAGAATGGTTTAAGAATTTCAAGTTTGATATGAGTCCATGCAAAGAATTCCTGAAAGAGGCATATGTGAATGAGGACCTGACAAAGGTTGTGCCTAGAAACTATATTAAGGAGCATTATGCCTTGCTTCTCACCTGTATTCAGAAGTACCTAACTTGTGAGGGAAGATATAATAAAGTCTATTCCTACCACTTCAAGTTGCTGCTGCATTTTACTAGTAAAGCATCCATAGACATCCCCTTCTACTTGTTTCGAAGTCTGAGCAAAATGTGTGACAAGGTGCAGTTAAGAAAGGATGACTGTGAAACATCTCTGTTTCACCATGGTCTGGTCAAGTTGTTAGTTTTGAATGGTCTTCAGAAAATAGGCAGGGATTGGGACTCGTTCATTTTCATGGCGGGTTTTCAAATTAAAACAGGACTGACTCACCAGCCCGTTA
Source organism: Pinus taeda (assembly GCA_000404065.3). Lineage (NCBI taxonomy): Eukaryota > Viridiplantae > Streptophyta > Pinopsida > Pinales > Pinaceae > Pinus > Pinus taeda. The sequence goes on from APFE031443722.1 coordinate 8,974, forward strand.
AAGAAAAAGAACAGTCAATTGAAGAGTCAGTTAAAGAGCCCACGATTGCTGAGCTTCAGAAGGAAGCTAAGGATAAAAGGAGGGTAAAATCGGGGTTAAGAAAGTCAGTCAAGTCACTAGTTAGTAAAGAGCAGCCTCAGCCATCAACAAAAGGAGAAGCCCAGCATAAGAAGACTGTACCTGGGCCAAAAGAATCTGAAAAAATGTCAAGGGTGAGAACACGAAGTCAAATGATCAAAGAAAAAGGCGAAGCAGTGGCTGTTGAAGAAAGTCCGGTATCAAAGGCCAGCTTGAATGATTTGCTGGAAGCTATTGAGTTTGATCAAGCTGGGCCGACACACATTGAACCAATGCACATTGACTTGACACAGTCAACACCTGAAAGCACTAAGAAATCTAAAGCTGCAAAAAGACTGAGGTTTAACGAACCAGGTGAGGAGTTTATTTTCAAACCAAGGAGACCTCTTACAAGAAATCAAGTAAGGGAAGCTGAGCAACTACCCAGAACAGAGGAGGCAAAGGAAATAAAGGAAAAACCTCTTACAAGAAAGCAAGCAAGGGAAGCTGAGAAACTACCCAGAACAGAGGAGGCAGAGGAAATCAAGGAAAAAGGTTCAAATAAAAAAGGCATCATTTCCCAAGGAGGAAATATCATATCTACAAAGGACCAGTTGGAAGCAACTGAAAGTGAAATGGCTAAGATGAAGACTGCCAAAGCTAAAATCAAAGCCATGGAAAAGGAGGTTGCAAAATTGAAAGCACAGCTAAATAAATTAACTGCTAAATGAAATTGTTGATTCTGAGTAAGGTGTTGTTCCAAAGTTTTGTAAAATTTTGCTTAAGTTCATTATTTTGAAGGCATGTAAACACGGTTATATATATCCAAGGTAAAAAGAAATTTTGAAATCAGGTGGCAGAGCAGTTAAAGTCACAGAGAAAATTGAAATTGTTTAAAACAGTTTCGCAGTTTCGCAGCGCGCTGCGAAACTGTTGTAGGTGTTGATTTTTAAACATAGGCAAACAGTTTGATGAAATATTCAGAAATTTGCAAAGAAAACACCTAGGTGACATGGAAGGGATCAAAGGAAGCTGCCACAGCCATTCAACATATGCCAGGTGTACCTTTAGTAAAAGGTAAAATGTTTTAAGCTAAGTTTGGAATTTTTGGTTTTAAAGCCACTTTATCTTCGGTGATTAGGGTTTGAAGGGAGCTGCATACGAAAAGTTTTGGTTGGCACACCTGTACAACAAAGAAGCCTCCAGCATATCAGGAATGTGGTAATGCCATATATTATCTGGTTATTAAAGAATTAAAGGACCTACTGCTGCATACTCGGTGATGCTAGGTAATGGGAGACCAGAACCGAAATTTTAGGGATATTTACAGCCAACATGGAGCAGATCAAGGCTTCCAATATCCAAGGCCAACATGGGACATTACTTGACTCATCTCATGCCATCTCAGCCAAACGAAGATGAAGCCAAGTGTCAAACCTGCAAGGAGGAATCCATTTATGATGAAGATAGAATTAGAGTTATAACCGAATTAGAACTCTTTAGAATTTTTGTTAGTAGTTAATGTATTAAATAAGTTTGTTAAAAACAGATAGGTGTCATTAGTGGCAGTCATCAAGCTCCCCTCATGCTGGAGGAGGAAGCTCCAAGTAGTTAGACTCTTGTTTCTATATATAGCTGAATCATCTATGTAATCAGGGTTGGATATTTTGAGAAACAGAGTATTGCTTTGGCTTGTGTAAAAACCCAGTTTAGTAATATAATTTGTTGCTTATCTTCTCAGGATTCTTACGGTGTTTCAAATGCTCAAGATATGTGGTTTTGCTTTATGTTTAATGTTTTTTACAGTTGTATGAATACACAATCACTCAGAATTCACTTATGCTGCTCTGACTTCCTGTGTGTATTTGTAAACTGAGGTTTCTATGAGATGTTGTTTTGAGTATTTAAACATTACATGCCCTGACTTCAATGCATGAGCAGTGTTATAGCTTACTGAATATGATCAACTCCATAAGCCCAATGGAAATCTTTTTAATGTCTGTCCAGCCAACATGTTTATTAAATTTACTTTACTAGAGTTAGCCCTCTTATCAACAATCAAAATCAATAACCTTTTTGAGAGAGCCCTCTCAGGCTAGGGAGGCTAATCCTTAGTCAAAAGATTGGTCTGAAACAGTTACACAGAGTCTACCTGATCAGCAGCCCTTCAGTGCTTGATTTTGTGATAACAAACACAACAAATAATCAAGGAGTTTACCAGACTTCTTGGCTACATCTCATGGTTCAGCTTTCAATGTCAACCTCTATATTAAGTCGTTAAGAATAGATTATTACAAGAGTGAGCTCAAAACAAAGTCTCAACACAAAAGTGACATCAAAGAGGGATTTGCTTGAAAACCTCGAGTCTAAAAGAGTGCATAGACTCTCCCTTTGTCCTGTTCCTCTATTCAGTCTACCTCAATATAACTGACTGACTGTCGTTCTGTGACTGTCTTCAAATGACTCCTCTAATTGTCTATGTTCTTTCATTGGATGGCTTTCTAAGCCTAAAAATGGTGTCTGTTCATTTCTCTTTTTGGGCTCTCTAGCTCCCATCCATTTCCCTTCTTCCTCGGGTTCTCTAGCTCCCATCAAGCGTTCATCCACTCATTGTTGAAACACTCAGGGCACAAGGCTACTAACATGATGAAATACTGGAGGGCATGGGTGGAACTAGCCTCTTGGGCTTCCCCTGGAAAAATCCTTAAAACAATGCTCTTTTGGTCTCCAAAGGAAAATACACAGAAAACATAGAAACTATGACAAAAACACTTTCTATCAGACTTCAAATAATATCCAATCTTGTCCATAATCCCTATTAGGTCCTTGTTATATCATTGTCGCAAGTCGTAGCACCCATATGCCGTGGCCTCCTTTGTATTTTGGTTTTATAATGGAAATACACCAAAACACAAAAAAACCTGACAAAACGCCGCATCTCAGATTTCAAAGTTTATAGAGCCACATCTATAAACCATGTCAGGTTCGCCTTGATCGCAATCGCAAGTCACATGTCAACGACCGTTTTTATTTGGTTCTGATCCCATTCCTCTACTGATCGCCGATCACCAATATTTGCGTATCACATATCACGGGGTCGCGGGTCTTCTGCATTGTTGCACCATTACACTCGTCGATCACCGATATCAACCCTTGGTGATACTATGGGTCCTTTCCTCGTTGCTTTGGTGTGATGTGATATTGCGATGCAATAAGTCGCAATCGCATATTGCTGAGTCTCTGGGCCTGCGGTAAGTCCTCCCTTTGGAAATCTACGATGCGATATTGGTAGTTGATCTAGACCGTTGATCTGCGCACTTGATCAACGGCTCATGTTGTTTCACTTGTATCGCTATCAGATTTCTCTTAAGGGTAAGGCCCATTAATATTGCTTGGCTTTCTCCGATGCGATTCAATCTCATCCGTTGATCTTGTAGATCCAACGGCTCTGGGGAATTAAGGCTGCACTTGTCTGCTTTCACTTTAACTTGGGTTTTCTTCCATTTTTCACTGTTTTTCCACACGATAGTGTTTTAAGATATTTGAAGACTTAGAGTTTTAGAGGTTTTAGGATCCATTTTGGATCACGCCTTCCCACTAAAAATATTTTGGACCACCAAAAGTTGGTTTAACATCTGAGCAAGTGAGGATATTGTGCCCTCACTTGTCCAATTTCCATCCATTGAGCTCTACTTGGATTTGAACCTTTGAGTCCCACCCTCAGGTACTCAACATCCCCTTGGTCCGTAATTCTTACATTACTATCCAGAACTGTGTCCTACCATAACTCATTGAGATATTCAGGCAAAAGATCCTTGATAGAAGACAACTGACTTTTCTCTTCATGATCTTCAAACATTGAAGGTTCATACAATCTCAATTTTTCTACATTAACGACTGAATAGATTTGCATATAAGCTGGTAAATCAAGGCGAAAAGCATTTTCACCAATTTTATCAAGTATCTTGAAAGTTCCATACCTTATTAGTTTTAGCTTCTTACCTTCACCTTAAATTTTGTCTTTGTTGATGTACAGCCAGACTTGATCACCAAATTGAAAACTATGTTCAGCTCGATGCTTATCATGTCTTGCCTTGTACTTGGCTTTACTTCTTTCTAGTTGTTCCTGTACTGCCTGGTGAATTTCCTGGATTTGTTTAATGAACTTGGTTGCTTTGTCCACATCACTATGTTCATCAACTGCTATATCTTTACCAAAGACAAAATCTAAGGGAGACTTTGGTATAAAACCAAAACAAGTCTCAAAAGGATATCTCTGAGTAGAAGAGTGCTTGGCATAGTTGTAATCATGTTGCACATAACACAAGTGCTCATCCCAAAGCTTGGGATGCTTGTTGCAATAGCCTCTGAGCAACTAGATCACTGTCTTGTTGACCATTTCTGTCTGACCATCTATTTGTGGATGAAATGTTGTACTCTTCTTCAACTTGGTGTCCATCAACTCCCATAGATTTGACGAAAACTTCCCAACAAATTGAGAATCTTGATCAGATACAATAGAAGTGGGTAATCCAAAATGAACCCATACATTCTGAAAGAACAACTTTGTTGTTTATTCAGCTGTAACCTGCTTGTTACATGGTATCAAAATACACATTTTACTGAACCTATCCACAACAACATACAAATAATCATGAACTTTTCTAGATTTTGGCAATCCCCCAACAAAATCCATGGAAACACTTTCCCAAGGACGAGAAGGAATTGGGAGTGGAGTTTACAAGCCTAATTTTCTATTACTGGGCTTGCTTGTAGCATGCATAGTACACCCTTTGATATATCTAGAAACTATCTCATGCATTCTTGGCCAATAACAGAGCCTTTTCATTTGTGCAACTATTTTACTTACACCAAAATGACCTGATATTAGAGAAGTATGTGCTTCTCAGATTATGTTAACTCTTTTAGTTTGTGGAATGCATAACTTTCACAAAGGATATAAGAGTTGGTCCTTTACATAATAATCCGATTCTTCTACTTGCTTATCATGACTTAAAGTTGCATATACATCTTTAAAATCTACATCTTGAGCATATTCTTCAATGTAAATTTCATGCATTACTGAGTTATCCTTCAGTATAGTAGATGCATTTATGATTAGTCTTGACAACATATCTAAAACCTTATTGTGTATGCCCTTCTTATATCTGATGACAATATGAAATTGTTGTAGAAAACTCATCCATCTATAATGCCTTGATTGCTACAATTTAGTTTGTGAGTGCAAATATTGAAGTGGTTGATGATCTGTGTGTATGATTGTTTCCTTACCCATTAGGTAATGTTTCCACTTTTTCACACTTTGTACTAATGCATACAGTTCTTTATCATATGTGGAATAATTAACTACTGCAGAAGTAAATGTATCAGAATGATAGCATATGGGTTTTCCATGTTGCATCAACACTGCTCCCATGGAATAGTCACTGGCATTTGTCTCAATCTCAAATGGATGTTGAAGATCTAGCAGTGCTAATACTGGTGGTGTACTGATTTTCTCTTTTAAGGTATTGAAGGGTTCGTGTTGTTTGCCTCCGTACTAAAACACCTATTTCAATCCTGTTAAAGCATGCAATGGAGTTGCAATCAATAAGAATAAAGTAATAAACTTTCTCCAATATTTTGTTGCCCCTAGGAAACTCCTAACCTCTATAGCGGATTTGGGTTTAGGCCAATTCACAATGACTTCAACCTTAGAGGGATCTATCTTCAATTCACCACCCCCTACAATATAACCCAAATAATTTAAAGATGTTCTACCAAATTCACATTTTGACAGTTTTACATAGAGATTTTCTCTTTTTAAAACATCTAAAGTCTAGTTTACATGCTTTGCATGGTCTTCCCATGTCGTACTAAAAACAAGAATGTCATCTAAATAAACAGTTACAAAGTCATCAATAAAAGGTCTGAATACATCATTCATGACTCTCATAAATGTAGCAGGAGCATTAGTTAAGCCAAAAGGCATAACCAACCATTCATAAATTCCTTGCTTTGTCTTAAAAGCAATCTTCCATGCATCTTGTTCTGCAACTCTGACTTGATGATAACCACTTCGCAAGTCTAACTTAGAAAAGTAAACTGCTTCTTTCAATTGATCTAATATATCATCAATATGAGGAAGAGGATAACAATTCTTGATCATTATTTTATTTAGTGCTCTATAGTCAATGCACATTCTCCATGATCCATCTTTATTTCTGACTAGCACGATTGGAGATCCACATGGTGATGTGCTTGGTCATATAAGCCCTTTATCGAGCAACTAATATACCTGCTTCCTTATCTCTGCATTCTCTAAAGTTGATAACATGTACATTCCAATGTTAGGTAATGGAGCATCTTGTTGCATATAAATATCATGTACTATTTCTCACTTGGGTGGTAGACCTTTAGGTTCTTGAAATAGAACATCATACTCTAAAACAAATTTAACTAAATCAGCTTTCCTTTAAGAATCACAGCCTTCAAATGCATTTGATTTTTCAGGATCCTTTGCTTTTACAACCATTAGTAAAAACTGCTTACTTGAATTCACAATTCTTTTCATCTGTCCTGAGTTTATAAGAGAATAGTTACCCTTGAGTTTATGAGCTCTTACAATATATTCCATTCCATCTTTAGTGAGTTGATACTTATTTTCAGCTCTATATAAAATAGTTTTCCTATCATACAAGTATGGACATCCCAAAATAATACGACATATATCCAATGGAACTATATCTAACTCAACCTCATCTAAAAATGTTGATCTAGTAGCAAAGCTAAGTTTACATTGTCTTGTTACTTGTAGCTTTGTTTTATCACACACCCAACCTAATGGACATGGCTTCTCAGGAGGTTTTGTTTGCAATCCCAACTTCTTTACAATTGTTTTAGAAATCAAATTTACTTGTGATCCACTGTCAAACAAAGTGTCAATCTTATTGTTCTTGGAAATTACTCTAATACGAAAAAGCTCATTTCTTTCCCTCTCATTACTTTCATTATCAATAGATTGTGCAGAATTACTTGTGGATGCTTCATAATATTTACCTTTAATACCCATGGTTGTAATTGTTGCTTCATTGCCTGAATCTGATCCCAAGTCCTGCTAAATAGTTGCATCATTCTTTTTCTTCCTTCCATTGAACTTCTTAGGTCTCTGTTCTAGATGCAAAAACTAGTAGTGTGCCTCATCGTGTCATTTCTTGCAATGAGTGCATGAAGGTTTATCCTTTTGTACAGTGCCTTCTTTCCTCTCCTTCGATTTCAGTTTCTTCTTTTCATTTTTCTTGCATACAAAATATTTAGATGTTCCCCCAACCTCTGGGTTTACATTCTTACCTCTAGCTTCTAGATGTGTGGCTTGAACTGATACATCATCTAAGCTAGTGGGATTAAACATGAGGATAGTATGCTTTAAATAGCTATGAAGACCACCTATATACTTCAATAAAATCTCATGTGAATCTAATGATATACCTAGATTTAAAGCTTTCTTTCTGAATTCCTGAGTATAACTTTGTACACTTTAACCCTTCAATTGAGGAAGAGTTTGCCAACTCATCATTGCCTGCTGCATGTAAGCTAAAGGATAGAATTGCTTTTTGATAACAGAAACAAATTCATTCTAGGTAGAAATGATTTTACCATGTTTTTGGAGATCAGCTTGTGTCTTGCCTTCCCACCATACTCATGCATTTCATCAAAGTCGAAGGCTAGCTAGCTGAATCTTCTTCCTTTTTGAATCAATGTTATGTACCCTACAATATACATCAATTTTTCTTATCCAATTATCTATCTTTTCTGCATTGAGTTCTCCATCATAAATTGGCAAATCAAACTTCACATCTAATTTAATTAAGGAATTTTTCTTCTTTTTATTAGAAGAGCTAGAAGATGACGAGGACGATGAAGGTGATGATGGAGGAGATGGTGGAGGAGGCATTCATCCTTTTCCTTTGTTTTCTAGAGAGGCAACTAGAAAAGGTTCCTCTGCTCCTTTGTCTGGTTTGGGTGTTGAAGTGCTTTCACCTCGACCCTTCTTAAATTCCAAATACATCTCTTCCACCATAGCTTGGATTGTCATAAAACTTTCTATAAACTGAGATTCTGATCCCAATGGAGCTTCTTCTACCATTCTCCTCTGAGAATAAACTCCTCCAATCTTTGGATTATCCTCAACAAGTTCTCATTCTTCAAGTCTGAGCTTTAATCTGGTTAGCATTCAAAATCCAGCACAAGCTTTTCTAACCTTAACAAAACCAAATGCTCTGATACCACTTGATCTAAAAATGAGATCTTAAATCAATATTAAGGTATTACAGACTCATGTGCAGGAATGCCTATATTACTTAGTGAAACAGATCGAAAAGATTGCGAATAATATAGACAATTAATAGTCAGAAAACATAACAGACACACACATCAACACATCAAATAATCAAGGAGTTCACCAGACTTCCTCACTACATCTCTTGATCTAGCTTTCAATGTCGACCTCTATATTAAGTCCTTAAGAACAGATTATAACGAGGGTGAGCTCAAAACAGAGTCTCAACACAACAGTGACATGAAAGAGGGATCTACTTAAAAACCTCAAGTCTAAAAGAGCACATATACTGTCCCTCTGTCCTGTTCCTCTATTCAATCTACCTCAATCTGAATGACTGACTGTCGTTCTGTGACTATCTTCAACTGACTCCTCTGACTATCTTTGTTCTATCATTAGATGGATTTTTAAGCCTAACAGCGTTGTTTTTTCATTTCCCTTTTCGGGCTGTCTGGCTTCCATCCATTTCCCTTCTTCCCTGGGCTCTCTGGCTCCCATCAAGCGTTCATGCACTCATTGTTGAAACTTGGGGCACAAGGATGCTAATAGGATGAAACACTGGTAGGCATGGGTGGAGCTGGCTATTTGGCCTTCCCCCAGCAAAATCCTTAAAACAATGCATTTTTGGTCTCCAAAGGAAAATACATAGAAAACACGGAAAAATTTGACAAAAACACTTTCTACCGGACTTCAAATAATATCCAATCGCCTCCATAATCCCTATTGGGTCTATGTTATATCGCTTTCGCAAGTTAAAGCACCCATATGCCATGGTCTACTTTGTATTTCGATTTTATAATGGAAATACACCAAAACATAGAAAAACCAAGCAAAACGTCGCATCTCGAATTTCACATTTTATAGTGCCACATCTATAAACCCTGTCGGGTCCGCCTTGATCACAATCACAAGTTGCATGTCAACGGCCCTTTGTATTTGGTTTCGATCCCATTCCTTCATCGATATTTGCATATCGCATATCACAGGGATGCACGTCTTCTGCATTGTTGCACCATTACACTCGTCGATCGCCGATATCGGCATATCGCATATCAGCCCTTCGCAATACTATGGGTCCTTTCCACGTTGGTTTGGCGCAATGCGATATTTCGATGCGATAAGTCACAGTCCCATATTGCTGAGTCTCTGGCCCTGTGGTAAGTCCTCCCTTTGGAAATCTGCGATGTGATATTAGTAGTTGATCTGAACTGTTAATATGCACACTCGATCAACGGTTCATGTTGTTTCGCTTGTATCGCTATCACATTTCTCTGAAGGCTAAGCCCCATTAATACTGCTTGGCTTTCTTCGATGCGATTCAATCTCGTCCATTGATCCCATTGATCCAACGGCTCTGGAGCATTAAGGATGTGCTTCTCTACTTTCACTTTAACTTGGGTTTTCCGCCATCTTTTCACTTTTTTCCATGCGATAGTGTTTTCGGATATTTGAAGACTTAGAGATTTAGAGGTTTTAGGATCCATTTTGGATCAATATGTTAAATAATATCGCTTGTATCACAACTTTCATTTGTTGTTGTGACGAGGTCTTCTGTGTCACAACTTGCATCTGTCTTCTCTACACATTGTGCATCAAGTAAATCTTGTTTTTCAGTTAGCTTAATTTGGAGTGCATGAATGAGTTTTTCTTTCATTTTGAGGTCAATTTCAAAGTCTTTCATCGCTTCTAATGTACTGGTCATTTAATTGATTAAGGTTTGATTCTACTTCAACTTCCATTCCAGTATTTCAACCTTGTTTTGTAACTCATGATTGCAACCCTACAAATCTTTAATCTCTACTTCTGCTCTTTGAAGACGTTTTCCTCCTTTACCCATTATGAGTTTTGACATGCTCTCTTGTATTGGCTCGCTTGCTTGCTTGATTTTTCTTGATTCTTGCTTGTAACACTTGTGAGATTTGAAGATCTCACTCACTTGAATTCTTGAACTTGTGTGCCTGATTTATTTTATCAATGGAATGGTTGAACTCAAGCTCGCTTGAATTTTGATGAGGGTGTTTGATACCACTGAAAATGCACCAAATGTTTACAATGACAAGTTCTAATGATATTGACTCACTTGAAGAGAATTGACTCTCTTAATTAACTCATTTGAGGAGAATTGACTCACTTTACCTCATATAAATTCACAATTTGGGTGTCGGTTTCTACCGAGAATGCACCTTTACAATTCAACTCAATTTTATTTGAATTTGTTTACAAGTTAACTTACAAATTATGATTTTGCAAGTTACACAATGAGCAATTGTCGTGGAATGTTGATGTAGTCTTTTGAATTGCATGAGTTTGTAGTTGCATTAACTTGATTGCCTTATGTGAAGTTGCTTGTTGATGTAGAATGCAAATGTTGCCAACTTTGATTATGTGTTGTAGTTGCGCAAATGCATGTTATTGTTTGTGCTTGATTGAATTCTTGTTGCAGCTTCCTAATTTCAAGTACTTTGATTAATGTGCTTGTTTCATTCACTTTCTTTAGACTCCTTGTGTGTGTTAGATAAGATAATTGTAGTGTCAAAACTAGACACGGAATTAAGCAACATCAAGAATCATGCACTACACAAGGTGTTCCCCAGATCCCCTTATTCAATTTCGGGCAAATCTAGGACAATTCAACACCACAAAAAATATGTCTTTTTCAAGTATTTGAGTACATCAACCTTTCATCTTTACAACATCTTCATTGAAACTTCTCAAGCACAAAGTTTGAGAACTTCTTGGAGGTAAATTGTCTTCAAAAACCTGGATGTTCACTAACTCAATCTTTCTCAAAGTAAAAAATTACTTTGGATTACAACAATGAGTTTTTCTTTTAAAAATATTCCCATATCAATCAAAATTTACAAAATATGCTTCTTATGACTCCACAAATTCACTTACTACTCCATTACCCAAAGAATTACAAATACTCCTTATCTCCCCAAAATGTACAAAAATCACTTCTCTCTGCAAAAAAAACTAATCACTCCAACATATTAAAAGATACCTTATTATTACATACCACTCCTATTCCCATTCAAAATTTTATGATGGCTGTTTAAAAAAAGCCTTTACATATTTCCCATTAAACTATTTATTACAACTTTATGAAGTCACTTAAAGTCACTCACGTTGCCTTTTAAAGTTTACAACTTATGCATGTAAAGGTATATTCACCATTCACTTTATGCTTATAAAAAGTTAAGCAGCATTAACCATACATGTCTTTTCAAAAGCTTCTCCACGGTAAGGCTGCGTTCACAGTGAAGATGCTAAATCACTCATCTATAAATATATTTACTTTTTCAACATAGTGATAGTGTTTACCTTTTAACATAGTGATAGTGTTTACCTTTTAATAGTTTTGTCTTTTGTATGGACCGTATATTTGTCTCTTTGAATGTGTCTGGAAACTCCACACTTCCACACAAATATCCACAGTGTCAGTTCTTTCTATGTTGCTATTCTTGACACAGATCTTATGTTGCTATTCTTGACACAGATCTTCAAGTTGTTGAGCCTCCATACTGCTGGCTTTCTTCCCTTTTTAGTTCTTCTCTCAGGCATGTCTTTTACACATCACTTCGTATTCCACCGGCCCCGTGAATAGTCACAATCTCCTTGCCAAATTTCGGGGGTCTTCGCTTGATTTACAAAACCGCTTTATAAATGTTTTCAATAAAACACTATTTATCCTTCATATTAGATATCTATATATTCAGTAGAAAAAAATACAAGATTTTTTAAATATGCTTAGACTTGGATCTTCTGCAGCTACGTGTCTCATGTACATCAGTCCAATCAAATTTTGATTAAAAAACAACAGAATATTCAGTAAATTGCAGCAAGTCATTAGCCATGTCGATGCTGCCATAGGAAAACTAATGTCAATGCTAATGGAGAAATCATCTCAGCACTGTGCTGGTGATTGCACTAAGTGCTATGAATTTTACGGAATGTGGATAGAAATAGTGACAAGACAATATTCAAACAACAATTTCATACATGATTTCAACGTGCAGACTCAACACTCTATGATGAGTTTTCAATACCTACACACAATCCACGTTCTCTACAGGAAGTTCATCTGTCAACTCATTATTTCTGTTATGGCCTTCTGCTTTCACATCACAGGATATCCATTTCTTGCTCTCGATCGTATCCGACGACATCTGCATTCTGAGCTTATTGTTGCACTTGGTGCAATTTCACTTGTCCTATCTCTAGTACACTTCTATCCCTCTTTTTGCAAGAACAAGGAAAAAAAACGTGGTGTTTCATACACTCGATATACAAAGAGATGGTGTTTCATACACTCGATATACAAAGAGATCACAGTGTTACCGTATTTTCCCAATGGTTGAAGAAGCCCACATCTCCAACGCTGATGGTTTCACGATTCTCAACACGTGAGCCTTTAAACTATCAATGATTTTAATCCTCAAACAAGCGCAGTTGAAAACATATCTTCTCACTCTCTCAATTCAACATGCATGTCTCTCCTGCACGATTAAGGAATGGAGCATGCTACTAAATACTGGTCCCTCCAAATTTTCTCATTGGGAAATCCTTCACATTCCCTCACGCATGCCAAGGTTTCTGACAGTTAGCCACAAACCAGAAATTCACTAATCCAAAACTAACTCTGCAGCCATATTCAACTTCAAGATTTACTCAGAACACTACAAAGAAATGCATGAAAAGAAACCATAGTGTTTGAATTCACAATCGATTTTAATGCTCTGATACTACATGTAGAATATTAAACAAAATTAACACATATGAAAAAATATCAGAGACATAGAAATGGCGGAAAAGGCCTCAGCCTTACTGTATTCCTCTCTCATAATGTGATGTACAAATAATGATAATAATACAAATAAATATACGAGGAAGTTTGTATCAAGATAATACATCTATCTTGGACAATATGGTTGATCAAATCTCTCAACCAAACACTAATCTAAGAGCCTAACTAGTTGGAGAGAATCTCTTAACCAACTAGGCTTAACGTGACTCCAAATTATGAAGAACAAACCCAATCTAGAAAATTAGGAATAAATCACAACTTTCATGATTTGATTAATTTAATATTTCTGGACTTATTATTGTTTTTAATGTGAGAGTAAGGCTAACATCATTTGACTAGTCATGTGGGGCAACTAGGTCAAGTGAGTAAGTGCAACGATCCTCTGCCATAATTAATATACTCATTGCAAAGTGGAAGTACAAGGGTGGTAATCCATCTCTTGAGCACTAGACAAAAGCCTAGGAGCATCCCTCATGTTGAGATTGCAATTCATGTTAAACAATTAAGAGGACATGGAACGAGATTGCTCATGTGCCCAAGTAAGACAACAACAACCCAACCCCACCTTTTTACGTGCATTTCAGAATTTCACATTTAAACTTAATTAATAAAGATGTATAAATTTAGTAATTTTTATATTATTAAATTAAAAGTTTTATATATAATTAATCTCGAATAAAGATATTATATATATATAATAAAAATTAGAAATATTTTTATAATTAAAAATGTGGAGATGATAATTCTTTTTTCAAATATTATATTTAAACAAAATTTATATCTAAGAATATTTGATATCTCTACCTAAAATAATTCAAGATTACTATAATCTAAATAATAAATATATAAATAAATTTAAAATTTTTATTACAATTTAATACTATATATATTAATAAATAAACTATTTTTTTTAATAATATAATTTTCAACTTTTTAATCAATATTAAAAAATATAAATAAATAAAGAATTCCAATAGATTCTATCAATTTTAAACCTAAAGTGATGTGCATACTGTTATAATATATATCTAATTCAACTCCAAACCATTCATTACAAAATATATTAAAAATATCTATATATTGTACTAGCTAGTTGGTGACTAATACATATTTTATACGATCAAGCTATGAAGGTGATTTCCCTAACATTAAACTTTGTGTGGCCCACTACCATGAGCGTTTATGGTTCATGGATGCACTATTACTCTGAACGTGAAGCGTAATTTGTTCACATTTTAAGTGACATATCTGCACCGACACAGTGCCATCTGGACTACACAAATTCCGCTGGCTGTTTCCAGTCTCTCATATATATATATAGCGCCATGGGAGGAGAAATTGCCTACAGTGGGATACACATGCCATATATTCGTCGTTATATAGCGCCCTGGGAGGAGAAATTACCTACAGTGGGATACACATGCCATATATTCGTCCAGCGGTCATGTGCAATCGAGCAATGTACGACCCACAAATTGTTATAATAGTTTTAAAGACGACGAATCTCTGTAACTTATAAATGACGGCTTTTGTAATATCAATCCATTCAAAAGCAGATGCTTTTGTGTGATACATTCAATCAATTCAAGCCGCTACACATTCAATAAAGAACATTTATGTGCAGGTAGTCCGTAAATTACAAATTAGAAACAACCTTTCGAGTACCATAAAGATAGGTGCCTATCAATTCCATAAAGATAGGTGCCTATCCATTGTATCCAGCCCCACTCATATTCTCATTTCACCACAGCATCATTGACAACTTTATGGTCAACCAAACGATCACCAACTCCTCCATTATTTTGTTTATGGATTTGTGTTGTTCTTGGATGGATTGGACGTTAAAGGAGAACTTGGGATTCCACAAGTGGGGAACGCTAATCTCTTGTTATATCAAATTTTAATCTTAAGATCATTGTCTTAGGATGAATTATATTTGTTAGTTTAAAAAATATTTATAGATAGAATTTTAATCTTAAGATCATTGTTTCAGGATGAATTATATTTGTTAGTTTAAAAAATATTTATAGATAGAATTTTAGTCTTAAGATCATTGTCTTAGGATGAATTATATTTGTTAGTTTAAAAAATATCTATCTATCTATAGATCACAAAGATCTCAATTTAACATCATTCTTCTATCAAACAATTAATAGTTACATTTATTCTTAGTCTTCAAAATTGTACAATGAAATTGCCCAACATCATACTTTTCTACTTTGAACCAAACTAATTGACTTAAAATATCTTTCATGTTACTCCACGTGCTTTACAACATTTTCTCATTAAATAACTTGTTTTTGACACTTATGTCCTTTTGTGCACATCTCTCATGAAATTTACTAAAATACAATCTTCATTTAACAGCAAGCAGATCTCCTAGACCAAACCTCTTCTCCAACTATCTTCAAAAGGACGAACACAATAGATTGCGAAGCTAAGACACCAATGTCCCAAGAACCAGAAGAGATGAAGGAGATGCAAGATAAAGGAAGTTGGAAGACCTTAAAGGAAAAAAAAAGCTACAGCACCAATCTTGCCGAGAAAGACGAGGAGCCAGACAATTAAAAACTAAGAAAATTATAGGCCAGATAGAACAATTTCGTCTCAGTGGATGTTAACCACCACCATCATCATCATCAACTTGCACCCTAGGATTATTATATATAATATATGAAAAGTTTTCTCTTAATTTTGAATTTAACAAGCATTAATAGATCAAATAATTTAGATTAATTAAATCTTTTTTTACTTTAAAGATGTTTGTAGGTTTGTATGTCAAGAGATTTGATCTTTTTCAGTGCTAAGATGCATTTAGATTGATTTAATTTCCCCTTTTAAATAGATTATATTCCACATAAATACCATAACTTAATATTATAAATCAATACCATGAACTTTTATTATTATTTTATTTTAACGAGTTAAAATATTTACAATACATTACATTAACCTTTTTATTTAATTTAACTTTTATTTTTATTTGATGATGATGATGGTGGTGGTGGTGGTTAACGTCCACTGAGACCAAATGGGTCTATTGGACGTACAATTTCTTAGTTTTTAATTATCTAGCTCCTAGTCTTTCTTGGCAAGATTGGTGTTGTAGCCTTTTTTTTTCTCTACGGTCTTCCAACTTCCTTTATCTTGCATCTCTTTCATCTCTTCTGGTTCTTGGGACATTGGTGTCTTAGCTTCACGATCTATTGTGTTCGTCCTTTTGAAGATAGTCGGAGAAGAAATTTGGTCTAGGAGATCTGCTTTGCTATTAAATGAAGGTCGATTTTGTGCGGTGTTCAAATCCTCATATCTGTTGATTTGTTGGGCGGAGCTTTCTCCCTGCTTGTCTTGAGAGTTGTTTCTTTCTTGCTCGATTTCTTGTGATTCGGAGATTTCTCTAGAGTATTCTTCTTTGATGACAATGTAGTGTTCTTTTTGTGCTCCTTCCCACCATGTAAATCTGTGATGGTTTTTTCTAGCAGAATTTTTCTCGGAGGCTTTTGGGTAAATTTTGGCTAGATGGCCTATCTCAAAGCACGATCGACATCTAAAGATGACACTTTCATAATCGAGTTACTGGTTCCACATATAGTCTTTCCTTGTTAGGTTTATTTCAGCTGGGAATCTAGCACTGAAGTCCATTTCCACACAAATGCGTGCATAGGTGGTTCTAGCATATTCCTCTGTTTCTGGGCACCTGCAGTAAAATTTCCCAATTGCATTTCCAATGGCTTTTAGCGAGGAGAGATGCTAGAGATGCAAGGGTAGGCTTGGAAATCTCACCCAAAATGGTGTTGAGGTTATGACTGTTGTAGAGGGATCGAATGATGGGTTCCATTGCTTCATGAATAGGCTTGATTTTTCCCAAAACCAAGGGCCAGAATCTAGAATACATTGTCTGCTTTCAGGATTTTCAAAATCTACTATAAAGAAACCCCTAGCAAAGGGGTAGATATTAATTTCATCAGAAATGACAGGCTTCCATACCTCCAAGATCCAATTGTGGAGAGCTATCAGCCGTGGCCAAAAACCATTGAACCATCATATTAGGGCACTTTCGGAAAACTTCAAAGCCTCATTGAGTGAGGCCTAGACCACCTAGACAGTGGGAGCTGGGGCTTCACTAACGATATGGGCATGAGCTTGCCCTCCAGAAGCAGATAAGCCAGCAGCGATTTTCGCAAAGCTGGGAGCCATTAAAATACATTACATTACAACATCTCTACTTATCGTTAAAAACCACATACAACATCCCATGAAATCAATGTGTATTACTTTGTCAATTGAACATAAAGCATGATATACATGAGAAATTTATTATATTATTATGTTACAACATCTCTACTTACCGTTGAAAAGCACATCCAATATCCCATTATATTATCATGTTACAACATCTCTACTTACCATTGAAAAGCACATCGAACATCCCATGAAACCATTGTGTATCACTTTGTCAATTGGGCATAATTCATGATATACATGAGATGTTTAGTTAAAAAATATAACCACATTAGAAACATCATAGGACTCTGTGGATACTGCGCACACACTATGACCTATACAAGAGGTTCAATTAGAATATAATTACATATTAAACAACCTTCCACAATGCACACCAGTTGATAATGAAAATTGTAGATTATTCATTGCTTGGAATGTATGTAAAGATTTTCTTACGTGCTAATCCCATTGAGTGGAACAACCTTCCACATTGCACACTAGTTGACAATGAAAATTGTAGATTATTCATTGCTTGGAATGTATGTAAAGATTTTCTTACGTGCTAATCCCATTGAGTGGAACCCATCTATAATACAGCAAAAAAATCAATTTACAGGTGCAGTCGATATAGTCAATTCATCTGTTAAACAATTTAGATGTATGTATATGTAATCCTACACACACCACAGTTGTGTTGTTAATTCATTACCTTCATGAATTGTCCACCAGATTTGTCTAAAGGGAGGGAAATGGGCCATACAAACAATCTAAATATCACTATATGTAACTCTACAAACATAATACTTATTATTAATTACAATGTTAGTAATTTCAAGAATCAACTAGCAGCTTTGTTACCAGAAATAAAATCGGCGCATTGTTAAAGAACCTTCGTCAGTTATTTAAAAATGTAGATAGTAAAAGGAACTTTATACCTCTAACACCTTTCACATAGAGATGAAAAAATCAATATCGACAAATAATATGAGTTTCACATAGAGATGAAAAAATCAATATCCACAAATAATATTCATATTTGGGTACTAATCTGCTTGAATTATCGGGCAACTAAAGGAAGGATTTCCATTCTTCTCCCAGTTGTATACCACTTACACAGCTACTGTCTTGCAACTCACTACTCTTGAGCTTGATCCAAGCTGTGAAGACGATGTAGGGTAATTATTCTAATGTAAACAAGGGATAATGTGAGAGAGAGAAAGATGAGCGTTTGTTAGATGGAAAATCTTTCTTGTTAACAAAGGTGATCTCCCTAGATTTACAATTCAAATCTAGAACAAACCAGACAATAAATACAATTTCTCTCCAATAAATTTTGAAAGAGACAAATATGTTTTACAAAGTAGATCTCCACTTGGATCCTTTCTTTGCTTTGATTCTTGCTCCACTTCAAAATCTGAAAATTATAACCTACAACACAAAGACAAACCAAAGGATCAAAGCATACTATAATTCAAGAAAATATTAATTAGAAGATCAAGGAGCTCTAATACAATGAATGGAAACAAAGAGAAAGTCGTGTGAGAAGAAATGTGTGTGTTGTATTAACAAGTAAGAAAGGAATAATACTACCCATGCCTTCATGTCATAAGCCTCAACTCCAAAGATATCATATCCTCCTTTGCACAAGAAGCCTTAAATCTCAATTGGACATCATAAGGGAATAAGTTAAGTGCCCAAAATGTAAATGTCCCCTCCATTGGGTAGCATTGTATTTAAAAGGGAGAAGGGGGAGGTTGGAGATCCATTTTCCATGGGATGAGATGCACAAAAATGGGGAATAGGTTTCACAATGGGTGGAATTAGATCCATCAATCCTTGGATGAGGCCCAAATAGATAGGAGCTCGAGTCTAGGTGGTTGAGATAATATTCCTCAACAAGAGTTCTAGAATTTACTTTTTATTTTTACCAAGTTATAAAGGTTGTCGCATTGTTTAGTGGAGAGTAAAGTGATACTCTATGCAGATGGCAATGATTGAAACTAGAGAATGAACTGAAGTCTATAAGAAGCAACCCATCACAAGAGGGCCTATGACATGAAACACATGTTAAGTTTTGAGAAACAAGTTTGGAGTGATTCAGGAGTGATTCAGGACTCACTAAGGGATGGTCAACACAATTGAAGGCTTTGAAGATTGCAAAGTAACTTTAACTAAGGTTAAACTTATCTTGAACATATTGGCGACACTATATGAAGTTGGAACCAGTGACTTATCAAAAATTAGTACAAAGACATTCAAGGAGGTGTGATCAATAGATAGGTAATTGGATTTCGCAGCCCAATCATACATGAAAGTGAAGGAGTGTCATGTTCCAGAGTGAATACATTGTTTTCCTAATTTCCCCCCACCAAATTCTAGAAAGAACCTCTTTATTTTTACGCAATATTGAGAAGGATAACATATATTTGTAGTATAAGTTTATCCTTTGGATAAGTCCTCCCTTTGGAAATCTGCGATGCGATATTGGTAGTTGATCTGGACCGTTGGTCTGCGCGCTCAATCAACGGTTCACGCTATTTCGCTTTTACCACTATCGTATTTCTCTTAAGGCTAAGGCCCGTTAATATTGCTTGGATTTCTCCGATGCGATTCTATCTCGTCCATTGGTCCCATAGATCCAATGGCTCTAGGGAATTAAGGTTGTGCTTCTCCGCTTTCACTTTAACTTGGGATTTCTGTCATTTTTTCACTTCTTCCACGTGATAGTGTTTTCTAATATTTGAAGACTTAGAGGTTTAGAGGTTTTAGGATCCATTTTGGATCAATATGTTGAATAAGATTGCTTGTATCACAACTTTCATTTGTTGTTGTGATGAGGTATTTTGTGTCACAACTTGCATCTGTCTTCTCTGCACATTGTGCATCAAGTAAATATTATTTTTCACTTAACTTAATTTGGAGTGCATGAATGAGTTTTTCTTTCATTTCGAGCTCAATTTGAAAGTCTTTCACTGCTTCTAATGTACTGGTCATTTGATGTTTAAAGTTTGATTCTACTTCAACTTCCATTCTAGTATTTCAACTTTGTTTTGTAACTCATGATTACAACCCTACAAATCTTTAATCTCCAGTTCTTCTCTTTGAAGACGTTTTCCTCCTTTACCCATTATGAGTTTTGACATGCTCTCTTGCATTGGCTTGCTTGCTTGCTTGATTTTTCTTGATTCTTGCGTGTAACGCTTGCAGGATTTGATGATCTCACTCACTTGAATTCTTTAAGTTGTGTGTCTGATTTATTTTATCAATGGAATGGTTGAACTCATGCTCACTTGAATTTTGATGAGGGTGTATGATACCACCGAAAATGCACCAAATGTTTACAATGGCAAGTTCTAGTGATACTGACTCTCTTAGTTAACTCAGTTTAGAAGAATTGACTCATTTTACCTCCTATAAATTCACAATTTGGGTGTCGGCTTCTACCGAGAACGCACCTTTACAATTCAACTCAATTTTATTTGAATTTGTTTACAAGTTAACTTACAAATTATGACTTTGCAAGTTACACAATGAGCAATTGTCATAGAATGTTGATGTAGTCTTTTGAAATGCATGAGTTTGTAGTTGCATTAACTTGATTGCCTTGTGTGAATTTTCTTTTTGATGTAGAATGTAGATGTTGCCAACTTTGATTATGCGTTGTAGTTGCGGAAATGCGTGTGATTGTTTGTGCCTGATTGAATTCTCGTTGCAGCTTCCTAATTTCAAGTGCTTTGATTAATGTGCTTGTTTCATTCACTTTCTTTAGAATCCTTGTGTGTGTTAGATAATATAATTGTAGTGTCAAAACTAGACATAAAAATAAACAACATCAAGAATCATGCACTGCACAAGGTGTTCCTCAGATCCCCTTATTCAATTTCGGGCAGATCTGGGACAATTCAACACCACAAAAGATATGTCTTTTTCAAGTATTTGAGTACATCAACCTTTAATCTTTACAACATCTTCATTGAAACTTCTCAAGCACAAAGTTTGAGAACTTCTTGGAGGTAAATTGCCTTCAAAAACCTAGATGTTCACTAACTCAATCTTTCTCAAAGTAAAAATTTACTTTGGATTACAACAATGAGTTCTTCTTTTAAAAATATTCAATTATCACTCAAAATTTACAAAATATGCTTCTTATGACTCCACAAAATCACTTACTACTCCATTACCCAAAAAATTACAAATACTCCTTATCTCACCAAAATGTACAAAAATCAATTCTCACTCCAAAAAAAACTTATCACTCCAAAATATTAAAAGATACCCTTATTATTACACACCACTCTTATTCCCCATACAAAATTTTATGATGGCTCTTTAAAAAAAAGCCTTTACAGGTTTCCCATTAAACTATTTATTACAACTTCATGAAGTCACTTAAAGTCACTCACGTTGCCTTTTAAAGTTTACAACTTATGCATGTAAAGATATATTCGCCATTCACTTTATGCTTATAAAAATTTAAGTAGCATTAACCATACACGTCTTTTCAAAATCTTCTCCACGGTAAGGTTGCGTTCATAGTGAAGACGCTAAATCACTCATCTATAAATATATTTACTTTTTCAACATAGTGATAGTGTTTACTTTTTAATAGTTTTGTCTTTTGTATGGACCGTTTATTTGCCTCTTTGAATGTGTCTGGAAACTCCACACTTCCACACAAATATTCACACAGTGTCAGTTCTTTCTATGTTGCTATTCTTGATGTAGATCTTCAAGTTGTTGAGCCTCCATGTTCCTAGTTTTCTTCGCTTTTTAGTTCTTCCCTTAGGCATGTCTTTTACACATCACTTAGTATTCCACCAACTTTGTGAATAGTCACAATCTCTTTGCCAAATTTTGGGGGTTTTTGCTTGATTTACAATATTGTTTTATAAATGTTTTCAATAAAACGCTATTTATCCCTCTTACTAGATATCTATGTATTCAATTGAAAAAAATACAAGATTTTTTAAATATGCATAGACTTGGATCTTCTATAGCTCCATGGCTCATGTGCATCTGTCCAATCAAATTTTGATTAAAAAACAACAAAATATTCAACACATTGCAACAAGTCACTAGCCATGTCGATGTTGCCGTGGAAAAACTAATGTTGATGCCGATGGAGAAATCATCTCAGCACTGTGCTAGTCATTGTGCCAAGTCCTGTGAATTTTATGGAATGTGGCTAGAAATAGTGACAAGACAATATTCAAACAACAATTTCATACATGATTTCAACGTGCAAACTCAACACTTTGTAATGATCTTTCAATACCTACACACAATCCATGCTCTCTACAGGAAGTTCATTTGTCAACTCATTATTTCTGTTGTGGCCTTCTGTGTTCACATCACAGGATATCCATGTCTTGTCTTTGGATCGTATCCAATGACATCTGTGTTCTGAGCTTATTCTTGCACTTGGTGCAATTTCACTTGTCCTATCTCTAGTACATTTCTATCCCTCTTTTTGCAAGAGCCAAAAAAAAATGGCGTTTCATACACTCGATATACAAAGAGATGACAGTGTTACCGCATTTGCCCAATGGTTGAAGAAGCCCGCATCTCCAACGTTGATAGTTTCACGGTTCTTAATACGCGGGCCTTCAAACTATCAATGATTTCAATCCTCAACGATTTTAATCCTCAAACAAATGCAGTTGAAAATGTATCTTTTCACCCTCTCAATTCAACGTGCATGGCTCTCCTGCACGATTGAGGAATGGAGCATGCTATTAAATACTGGTCTCTCCAAATTTTCTCATTTGGAAATCCTTCACAGTCCCTCACACATGCCAAGGTTTCTGCCAGTCAGCCACAAACTAGAAATTCACCAATCCAAAACTAACTCTGCATCCATATTCAACTTGAAGATTTGCTCAGAACACTACAAAGAAACCACATGAAAAGAAGCCATAGTGTTTGAATGCACAATCGATTTCTCAATAGGCTAATGCTCCGATACCACATGTAGAATATTAAACAAAATTAACACACCTGAAAAAATACCAGAGACATAGAAATGGCGAAAAAGGCCTCGTCCTTACTATATTCCTCTCTCATAATGTGATGTACAAATAATGATAATAATACAAATAAATACATGAGAAAGTTTGTCTCAAGATAGTAAGTCTATTTTGGACACTATGATTGATCAAATCTCTCAACCAAACACTAATCTAAGAGCCTGACTAGTTGGAGAGAATCTCTTAACCAACTAGGCCTAACCCGACTCCAAATTATGAGGAACAAACCCAATCTAGAAAAGTAGGAATAAATCATAACTTTCATGATTTTATTAATTTAATACTTTTGGACTTATTATTGTTTTTAATGTGAGAGTAAGGCTAACAACATTTGACTAGTCATATGGGGTAACTAGGTCAAATGAGTAGGTGCAGAAATCCTCTACCATAATTAATATCCTCATTGCAAAGTGGAAGTACAAGGGTGGTAATCCATCTCTTGAGCACTAGACAAAAGCCTAGGGGCATCCCTCATGTTGAGATTGCAATTCATGTTAAACAATTAAGGGGACATGTTCCATGTCCCCTGTCATGTGCCCAAGTAAGACAACAACAACCCAACCCCACCTTTTTACGTGCAAAAAAACCCATCCAAAAGTAAAACTTTACTTTTATTTAAGCTTTTCTTTTTTAATTTATCTTCTCCCTTTTATTCATTTGAAGCTCCTCTCTCAATATATAAACTTATATTAAAGTGGGTTTATTTCTTTATATTTTAATTTTATAAATATTAATATTATACATTTTACTCATATACAACTACCTTTTCTTTCTTATATTAAATTAATTTATGATATATTAAAGAGATACCTGCATATCCCTTTAACCTATGAAATATGCTAAATTAATCTAAATACAATAAATCCTATTTATCTCTTTCTATGTATCTTTAATAAGCATCATTTATGCTCATTTTTTTATATGTATTTAAACACTAATTTTAGTTCTTGAAAATAAATACCAACCTCTTTTGACTTTATTACTACGAATGTATATTTACCCACCTTTTCCTCAGCAAATTATTAACAGTTTCTTCATTTAAAGTTCTATGGCAAGTTATTTCCATCTTGATATCTGGTCCACACTATTTTGAAGTTCGATTGTGAGTTTTGCCCTTGCTAGATATAACTTGAATATCATTTCTGAGACATAGGAAAACGAGGTATCAAAACCTAACCTTGTCCCATATTTGGTCCACATCATATCTCGAAGTACTGTAAGGTATATTTACACTTGTTGTCCACGTCATATGTGGAATATTATTCTAAGATATCTTGACCTTGGTCTGCATCATATATGACAGGCTGGCAACCAACCTGATTACACGGTAGATCAGTTTGGTATCGAAATCTGAACAGGGTATCGGAAATATCAATTCTTAAACAGTATTAAAATACTTACTCCGAAAGACATCTCACATGGTTGAATGAAGAATAAATAAATTATAAAAGTTAACTAAATTATAAATTATAAATTTATTCTAAATTATTTATAAAAGATACCATAGCATATCATAGCATATTATATCAATATTACAGTTTGTCTAATATTATATGGGTTGGTATAATATTTTCTTAATTAATTAATTCAAGATAAATTAATTAAAATAACATAAATAATTTGGAGATAAATGTTAATCTTATATGTGAATACTATTATAAATATTTCAACATATTCCATCGAGGCTAAGTCTCTACCATCTATCTAATAATTAATAATATTTAAATTAAAATTGTCAAAAACCTATTATTTTATAATAAACATACCTATCAACTTAAATATAAATAATAGCTATAAATTAAAATTCATTTAACCGTATAAATTAGCTTAACAATTCTTTTGTTTGCTTGGGGTAGCTTACTTGGCAATGGTTATGGAAATGAAGTCTAAGTGAACAAGTCTTGGGTTCAAATCTTGTGAAGTTAGACATCAAGAAGATTTTCTCTGACCAAGCTTCCAAGAAAATAAAAATATTTTTATTAATAATCACAATAATCACTTTATTCAAAATTTCACATTTAAACTTAATTAATAAACATATATAAATTTAGTAAATTTAATATACTAAATTTA